>LPNX010954282.1:520830-707806 GCA_001517045.1 Pseudotsuga menziesii
ATGTACACACACACACACACACACACATATATATATATGCATATGTACATATATATACATATATATAATTGGCAAGATTGCATTGACACAGGACCACTGCCCCATGTTCTGGTGATCAGTGCCATTCACAACCCTGATCTGGAAACTGAGCAACCTGGCTCGGTAAGGAGACCTCTTTTCTTCCAGCTATATGGCCTAAAGAAACTATCATGGATTGGGAACCATTTGGTCATAGTTTCAGTCCAACATCAAGCCCATGATCATAGTGAGGCTGGCCTTGGACAGGACCCCCTCTTCCTGTGTGCAATTCTTTCTTGTTTGGGGTTTTATGTAAAGTGTGAATTACAAGACACTTCCATGTCTTGGTGTCCATATGTAGGCAGCGTTACTCACTAATGCTCTGTAAATTATGAATGAGCCAACCTGTGATAGGATCTCCCATCTTCTAGAGAACATGAAGCCATCTCCCCATATTAAATGGGAAAGATGTCATTCCACTAAGCACTTATGAACCTAATAAGCTAGCTTGTGATGAGACCCCTCATCTTGTAATCCACATAATAAGATATATGTCCATAGTTGAAATCCAGTTAGCAAGACTAACAAGGCTATGAATATATGCCACAGTGCCCTAATGAGACCTTAGACAGGATGAACCTTTTCTTCCACAACTATCATCATCGGAGTAAAGCATATAGAAGGTATTAACCTGGACGAGAGGGCATCAATACAAAATGCTGTAAATATGGTTATCATTCAAATATAACAAAACCTTGATATGAGTTAGAAAAGATAGGAACTTCCAGATCTGTTTCAGTTGAGAGTATTGAATACTAAGAAAACTAATTGCTCATTACTGCCAAGTGTGTAGATATTACCAAAATTACCAATATCAGGAAAACATTCAAAAACAAAAATAAAATAACACACGAAACCTATATACAGGGTTGAACCAACCTTTCTTAAACAAAGTACTTATTGAGTAGAAAAACATTCACTGGGAAGGTGTCAACGACCCCTTCCAGTGTTTGTAGTCGAACTGTACTAGGACCAATCTTTTCTGTAACAATGAATGGTCCTAACCAAAGGTGCTGAAACTTGGTGTATTCTTTGTTATTCTTGTGTTGTTTGTCCCATCTCAGCACTAAATATCCCACTGATAAATCTTTGTTTGATGAATATCTCTCATCAAACCACTTCTTAACCAACTGTTGATGTTGGTAGAATTTATTCTTGGCTTTCTCTCTATCCTCTTCTAGTTTGAGAAGAGAATCAGTCCTCTGCTGTAATGGGTAAGAGTCACTCTCTTGGATGGATTGGGCCAATTGCAATGAAGGAATGGTGAGATTAGCTGGTAGGACAACTTCCTTGCCATAAACAAGGAAATAAGGCGAGTTACCAAGGGATGACTTTGGGGTGATTCGATCTGCCCAAAGAGCATAGTAAATTTGGGTGTGCCAGTCTTTATGATGTGAAGCCACTGTCTTCTTGAGGATTTTTCTCAAGTTTTTGTTTGAGGATTCCACAAGCCCATTTCCCTAGGGGTAGTAATTAGCAGAAAGATTAAGCTTTATCCCATTTTTAAGGGTGTAGCTAGTCAAGTCAATGGACTGGAAATAGGAGGCATTATCAAAAACAAGATACTTGGGGATGCCAAACCTGGTGCTTATCTGATTTTCTAGGAAGGAAATTACCTGGCTTGTGTTACAAAGTCTTAAAGGGACTGCTTATACCCAACTTGTGAAATAGTCAGTGGCAGTTAAAATGTATTTTTATTGTAATGAGGATACGGGGTTGATCGATCCAACAAAATCCAATTCCCACTGCTGAAATAGGAATTGGACTGCTACTAGCTGCAAGGGGTAAGTAGGTTTCTTAACTTAGTCAGCGCACTTCTGGCAAGGCTCATGTTCTATGAAAAATGAATGGGCATCTCTGAATAGGGTAGGCCAATATTATTCTACCCTAATAATTTTGTGAGCTGTGGTATCGCCTGAGAAGTGTCCACCTACAGGTCTTGCATGAAATTGAAACAGGAAATCATTAGTCTGATCTTTTTCTAGGCATCTGAGAAACACTCCATCATAATTATTTCTAAATAGAACATAATTAATAAGTTGATAAGGGGATGATTTCATCCTTAATGCTCTACGTTTTTTTGGATCTAGGGTTTCAGGAGAAAACCCATTATGAAGAAATAATTTGATGTGATCATACCATTCAGATGCCGCAGTTTCAAGTGCATTAACAAAACCTGTAGGAGTAGCTTCTTCCTATTCCCAATCAGCTTGTTGATTTTCAAGGTCGTTTGACTGGGCAGTGAGATGACAAAAACCTTGTCCTCTGATGATCTTTGCAGGCTTAATATCCAGATCATATTCTTAAAGGGTGGTCATCCAGTGAGCTCTCTTTTCTCCCAACTCTTTTTGGATGAGGACATTGTGAATTGCCGCATAAGGGACAATCACCTTAGTCCTGGACTTCAAAATATAAGGCCTGTAATGTTTTACTGAATTGTATACTGTGTAGGCTTGTTTGTCAACCTGAGAGTAATTGATTTCAGCCCCTTTGAATGTTGAACTCATGAAAGAAATGGGGATTTCGATGTCTTCGTGATTTTTTTGCATGAGGACAACAACATAATAAAAGTCAGTAGTGAATGTATACAATATAAACTCTTTACTGAAATATGGGGACATGAGAGTAGGTGCTTCTGCTATGTTTTTTTGAATTTCAGTAAATGCATTTTTATGTTCTTCGGACCATTTGAACGGTACATATTTTTTGACCAAAAACTGCAGAGGTTTAACTACTTGAGAAAAATTGGGAACAAATCTTCAAACAAAATTAATCTTACCAAAAAAATGACTGCATTGCCTTACGAGATTTAGGAAGGCCAATATTGGAGATTGCTTCGATGCGTTCGGGATCAATGATCATACCTTCTTTTGAAACTATGAAACCCAACAACTTACCTTCTGTTACCACGAAGATGGACTTCTTGGGATTGAGGGAGATGCTGAATTTCTTATAGGTTTCGAATACCTGTTTTAGCGCAGACAAATGATCCTGTCGTATTTGAGAGTAAATGGTAACATCATCAAGGTACACAACAATAGAATTTTGGATCAAACCCATGAAAGCTATGTCCATAACTCTCTGGAATGTGGCTCCTGTGTTTATTAGTCCAAACGAAACTTGTCTATATGTGAATGTTCCCCAAGGGGTCCTGAAATCAGTTTTCAGTTGATTTTTGGGTGCAACTAAGACTTGGTTGTAACTAGAAAAACCATCTAGAAGTGAAAACATCTCTGATCTGGATACCTTATGTAGGATCTGCTCCCTTGAAGGAATATGATAGTTGTCTTTTTCAGAGGCTCGGTTCAGGTTCCTGAAGTCTATGTAGAGTCTGATTTCCCCATTCTTTTTATGAACAGGGACCAAGTTATCTATCCATTGCATATGTCAGATGGGAAATATGATCCTAGCTGAGAGCAGTTTGTCTAGTTCTTTCTTAACAGAAGGCTCTATACTGGGGTGCATTTTCCTCAATTTCTGCTGATAGGGTTTTACATCAGGTTTCATGGGGATGTTATGATGCATGACGGTAGTGTCAAAGGTCTTGAGTTCATCGTATGTCCAGGAAAAAACGTCTTTATATTCCTTGCAGAGTTTGATAAAACTTCTTCTTTCGTCATTAGAACATTGTATTCCAAGATTGATAAATTGGGGTTCATGCTCTGTTCCTAAGTTAACAAGGGTGTGATTCAAGTTCGAGCTTTGAGTCTTGCAATTGATGGTTTGTTTGAATTTATCTTGTAAATCATAGAACTTCTCCAATCTGATGACATATTTGGGGATGATGTTGGAAGGATCAGATAGAGACTTCTCATGATCGGCTTCGTCAATAGTCATACCCTCGAAGGTATTTTGGGGTGACAGGAAGTCAAGTATTTGATGATCATCGTCAAACACCTTCCAATTTGTGACATTGTCGGGTATTGAGGGTCCATTAGAGGAAATTTGGGGTCTAAAATGGGCCTTATAAGAAAACACGCCAACAATAAATTTTGTGAGTTGGAATTCAAGAACCAATAGAATTTCAATANTAGTTGAATTGACATATTTTTCATAAAAGAAAACTACTTTTTTTGTTCATATTTTCGACATATCTCCCTGTGTTTTTACTCAAATTTCAAGCGGGAGAGCTCCTTGGATACATCATCATCACATTTTTTCAGGTATTTCTTGTTTTTGGGGTAGAGGGGTCCGTCAAAATCATGCATTGTGGGTACTTGTTGGATGCAGAATTAAATTTCGCATCCAACGTGCTCTCCCTCTTAGAATTTGAGTAAAAACACAGGGATATATGTCAAAAATACGAACACAAAAAGTAGTTTTTTCATTCTTCCTCCAAAATTAATAACTATTATTCTATTAATTTAACTATTATTTTATTATTTTCCTTAGGATGCCCATTTTAGACCTCAAATTTCCTCTAATGCGTACATCAATTCAATAGAGAAGGTTTGTGGAGACAAGCCTTCGGGAGGGATCAATCTAGATGCAGTGTTGGCTAGCAGATTTGCATCGAAGTTCTACGATCTAGGAACATATCTAATATTAAATGCTGAGAAAGAACTAGTCATGTCCCTGATTAATATTTTATAATTAACTAGGCATGGAGATAGACAGTGTATTTGATTCTGTACCTATTTCACAATTATTTCGAAGTCTCCCACACATTCAATTGATTTAGCTCCCATACCGATAGCTTTCCTAAGTCCTCGGACTAAAGCCTCGTACTCAGCCACGTTATTGGTACATTCAAATTCCAACCTGCATGCAATCATGGTTTTGATCCCTTTAGGATCAATAAGTACACATCCTGCGCCTGCTCCTTCCTTTAACCTGGAGCCATCAAAAAGCAAGGTCCAAATTATAGGATCAATTCTGAAATTGGTATTTACATTATATACATTATGAACAATAGTACTAGAGAATGGAACAGATGTAAGATGAGTTACTTGAGAGTGTTTTTTATCATTCTCTATTGGTGATACATCAGTAGGTAAGTCTCCAAAGAAAGTGTCAAATGTGAAATGTTCAATTTCATTGTTAAAGAAGGAGACAGATTCGTTGGAACCATCAAGATCAGTTACAGTTTGTTTCATGAAATGTTCTCTGTCAACTTTAAGCTTATTAGGCCGCCCGTTAAGAGGTAACCACAAGTGAGACCAATCAGTAGAAAAGTAACCTTTAAGTTTCTCTGACCAATCCTGACTCAGCCACATACCATAGGTCTCTAGAATATCCACAATCATAATATTTATTGTTTGATGAATCTGAGGATCTGCACATAGTCTGAGAAGAACATTTCTCATCCTCCCTACCACTTTAACCTTGGATCTATCTAATTGCACAGTATGAATAGGGAAGTTTTCATAGGTGGCATTAAGATTCTTACACACAGAAAGGGGCATAACATTGGATGAAGCACTTGATTATACCATACAGTTATGAATATTTCTATTAAACATCTCAAAGGTAAGTAAAAAGGGAGGAGTACCCTTGCTTCCAGGCTTAGGATGGTTTGGATAGGAAGTAGAGTCAATGTTATTATTCTGAGCTTCTCGAGGTTTCTTTATAATCATGATTTTAGGTAAGGAATCCCTTATGGAAGGGGTTTTGAGAAGGTCAAATAAATATATGTTTGATTTGACTCTCTTAAGATCCTCGGCCAAGTTGTATTATGGATCAGGAAGGAGGGTGTCCTTCTAAGTTTGAACTTTACCTTTGCTAGGGGTTTGTGTCGGAGGAGATGACTCCTGGGGAGTTGGCCCTTTAGACCTGGTATTGTGTGTGTGTTGGAGATTAAAAAATGTATCGGTTTCTTCTTCTTCTTCTTCTTCTTTTGAAAAGAAGCTCACAGAGCTGACCTGCTGGTCATCCTCCTCTTCTTCTTAGGGAGGTTGTGATTCTTGAGTGGACTAATCTTCAGAGGTTTCTGGGGTGTCTGGTGTTCCTACAGCTAAGGCTTTCAAGACAGAGAATATCTCTTCTGAGGTGAACCCCTCGCTGGGATTTGGAGGTGGTGGATTCTGAGGAGGTTGATTTCTCCTCCTAAAAGGTGGCCTATTGAATCCTCTATTATTTGATTGATTTTCATTGTTTGTCTTCTTGAGATCTACCATCTCGTTAGACATCCTTTGAAGGAGCTTCTTCAATTCACTCATATTGAACGGATCTTGGTTGGTAGCAGCAGGTTTAAGGGAACTATCACTTTTCCTAAGTGAGGTAGATGCTTGTTCGGATGTAGAGTCAGGGTTGTATTTGAGACAGGACATGTCTCTTTCAACTTGAATGGCTTCATAGAAATAATATTTCAAGGATTCTTTATGGTCCCTTTTGACCCACATGGCTATTTGGGCCGGGATACCCTTAATATAGTAAGCTACCAACAATTATTCAACAAGAAGTATTGTATTCGGGATCCTATTCTTTAAATATGAAAACCGGTGATTGTAGTCTTTGAATCTTTCTTTACCCTTAGTTTTCAGGGAAGAGAGCTCTATTACTAATTCCTCTGGGGTTTTGTCATCCCCAAACTTTTGAGTGACGAGCTCAGAAAACACATCCCATGACGGGATGGGGATAGCTTCTAAGGCAAAGTACCAGGTAGAAGCTTTTCCCTCAAATGTGTAAGGGAATAGTCTGCAAACCACATCCTCATGGATACTGTTTGTAATTCTAATGGCTTGCATGAAGGATTTTATGTGGTCTTCCATAGGAATATTATCATCTGGATTAAATTTCGGAAGCCACTTCTTGGTATTTTTAGGCAATCTGTGTTGATCGCCTAAAATAGATACGGTGTCCCCTTCTAACCATGGCCTATTAGGTCATTCGTTAGCCATCGGGATAGATTCTGTTGAGGAGTCTAAAGATTCATAATTCGACAATTCATTAGATGAAGATGAAGAAGAGGGAGGAGACGGGGGTGGCCCTCCCGCTCAGATGTTATGTTGAGGAGTTGCTGACTCTGGAAATGAGGAACTTAGATCTAACCTGGGAATGGATGGCTCACTAAAAAGGCCGTGACGACTTTCAGTGTTTTTATCACCTGGGATTGGATTTTCTTGATTACTGAGTTGAGTCAAGTCCCGAGTAGGATGATCTTCAACGAATTTTCTTCTAAACTTGGCAATGTTGTGGGAATTAACCTTCAACAGTTGTTTGACTGTGATGGGCCCTAGGATTGGCGATACGAGAACGTATCTATCTGAAGGGGTAGCATGTTCTTGTCCAGGGGTAACTAGAATAATGTCTGAAACTTGAAGTACTTGCTCCCCTGAGATAGATGCGCTAGTGCAGCTACGAGTGATGATCGTATCTCTTGCTAGAGGAGGTGTATGATTATTTCGTTTAGGCATGATGTGTTGGCCCTCCTTCTAGCACCATTTGTTGAAGCCCCAACTGTCTATGTGGTTGATCAAGGTGTTTAAGGCTTGCAACACATGAAGAAAACCCAGCCAAAGGCTTCAAACAATCCCATGCAGGTATTTTTCTATCCTCGAGCTGTTTAGGACGGTAATCTCCCATGGATACTTTAATAGCCTCTGCTGGCTTATGGATGGATTTGATGCAAAAAGGGATCTGTTCTCCATAATGGAAAACACAGAGTTAAGAACAGAAAAGGAAAACTAAAACCTTAACTAGGAAGAAGAACCTAATCTAAATCTAAATTATCTTTTGAAAAGGTGTTGAATGATTGACAGGTTGTCTTGAGCTATGTGTAGAACAGACAATTCATCACATTGACGGAAATGTAAATAGAATGAAACTGTACTTACTGAGATTACAATTGTTTAATAAAAATTAAATAACAGTAAATCAGAGTTAAACCATTCAAGATAACTTGCAGGTGCTCAAGTTAGTTGAAAAACCAACTTATAAGCTATAAAACTCTTACTACTGAAGCATTTGTAGAAATAGATAAAGACAGTTCATAAAATAAATTTCATGAAGTTTTATCAATGTATTGCTAATTAACAGAGGTAAATCAGAGTTAAATAAACACATTAACCAATTTGGAAACAAACCACAGTACTATCTGATCATTTGGAATAAGAAAACTGAAAATGTCAAAGAAATTTGATAGGTCAAGTACAAAAGATAAGGATTGCAACACTGTATTATATTCAGAATTCTCTGTAACAAACTACATAAAATACCTTAGAAAATGTTGAAGTGTTGTTCGATACCTTGTATTAGTCTCCCTTCCAAAATTCAAAATTTCAAGAGCCCTTGATACATCGGAGATCATTTACTTAAATAATTATTACAAACAATAGAATTCCCCCCTAAAGGGGACCCAAAAACTAAACAAGGCTAATATCCTAGGAAATATTTCCAGACTTTCCAAATTTGTAGGAGCTTTCAATATCAGGATAAGTGGCTAATTCTATTCCTATTTGAGCATTACATTTATAATGCTCGACCTCATTCTTAGCCAACTTATGCCAAATTCAGATAAGAAATGGATCTTGCTTTGCATTGCGAATGGATGTTTGATTAACTGCTCCACATCGTGTATGTTGATGTGGTCTAGTTCCTTGATTTTCTCCTCCTAGTCATCCCTTCGTTTCTCAACCTGCTTGATCATCAGTCCAGGTGGACATGCCTTCTCAATAAGCGCCATGGTAGGAAAGGATAAGTCAGTCGTGATATGATAAACTGCATACCACCTTCTGCCGCAAATAGCCTGAGCTTTCTTTATAGCTTCAACCACTGTATCATCCAAGTTTTCCTAAGTTTTCAGAATAGTTCTGGCTCTTTTAAACTAAAAAGGGGTGATAAGAGTGATATTATCAGGCCTCTCCTTCATGTACCTATGCCAATTAGTGACTTCATCATAAGATTTTGAGGCCTGTTGTCTTTTCTCAATTAGATCCTCCAAAACCACAGAAATCTTGTCAAACACTGTATGAGTCTCAAATATATTAGCAAGAGTTCCAAACAACTCACATATCAAATCAAAATTTTCCCTATTAGTTATGATATCAAGCTCCTTAAACTCCTCTTGGGAAAACCTGGAAAATGAAGATGAAGCTGCACTTGCAGTTGCATCTTCATTTTGCCTCTCTAATGTTGCAACATTTTGAACCAAAGTAGCATTATCATTCTTTTCTCTCTACAACTCTACACTGAGAGCAACATTATTTAGTTGGAATTCATTCTATTTGTCCTCACATTGTTTCTTGAGCTGCTCTAGGGCTTCTTTCAAACTAATAATTTCTGCCTTTTGTTTATCAAACTCTCTGTTTAGAGAGTTGATAGCATCCATATTGGCACCTATGAACGCTCCTAGAACAAAAGTTGCATCTGTAGCATAGGCTTGTGGATCACTCGATTGCGGTGTCCATAAAAATTCATTCACCATTGACATATCCATATCGTTCTAATCTCTACCCCTCTTCTTACCTTGTCTTACCACATATTTCTCGTCTTTACTATATCGATATTCACCCAAAGATACCACAAAGTCTTCATTAAACTCATCTTTGACCTCATCAATAGGAGGTATTCTTAGGCCTGTGGATATCAAAGATGAATTTTGAGTTGTGGTTTGAGAGGGAATAGCCATAGTGATATGAGAGGTGGTAGGGGAGGAAGTAACATTCTGAACAAGAGTCACTTTAGGGGCTGAAGAAATGTCCTGAATAGAAGATTCCACAGAAGAAAATTGCACAGAAGTAGCCTTAAGAAATGATGATGGTGATATCATTGCAATTTTCTTAGACATAGGGGATGAAACTAAGCTAATCGAAGGGATATACAAAGGAATTTTGAAAACTGGAGTCTCAACAGATGAGGGAATAGGTTCAACCCTAGGAACATGTGTGATTAACTCGGGCAGACAAGTGGCATTACGGTAGAGTTCTGTCATAAAAGGTGTCACAACAGAACTATCAGAAAATGATGACAAAGCCATTATTGAAGAAAGAAGTATTGCAGAAGAAGAGGGATTAGATTGACATAAAGGTTGAGATTGAGGAAAAGAGGATGACGGATTACCATTGCTACCATTGGTGAGATTTTGAAAATCATTATCAGTCTCAACAATAACAGGCATAGGAGAAAGAGTCTGTCCTCCTATTCCTCTAAATGAGTCAAGTCAATGGTGGAGGCAGGTGTAGATGAGATTAAAGATTGTATCCATTTGAGAGGCTCTCGTTCGATCTATGCTAGCACATATTGAATATTATCATTCACAGTAGTCACCTGAGCATCTTCAATTGGATGTGAGGTTGCAACTTCCTGAGTATTTAGTACTAAAGTCAATTTGTTCAGCCTCTGCTTTATCTTCTCTAAAGTTTGCAAATAATCTCTAACCTCTCGTTCCATAGATACATGGGGATTTATCCCATAGGATCTTTCCCTTTATCCAATTCTGAGTTGGTTCCCACAGATGCAGTTTTGGATGCCAAAACTTCTTTTTGTTGCAGCTCGGGCTTCTCTTTCTTCCCTGTCTTTTGCCATCCTTTCTAGGATGTCCAACTCCATAGATATGTAATGTTTTACCCTATCTCTGATCTCCTTCTGATACTGTAATATATGGCTTTTCTCTTATTTTCTCTTATCCCTTGCGAGGACTTTAGAAAATGTATCTACTCCCTGATAAATGAAATCATCCGGAGTTTCCTCATGAAAATAACCTGTTTTGAAATGGTTTTGCCTTAGGTGTGAATCAACAATCCCTTTAGGATCATGCTTCCTTTTGCTTGCAAAACCAATTTTAAGTGACATGATATGGTCACTCAGCTCCGATGCCCAAGTAGAAGAGGGAACACTCAAGGATCCAAGTGTAATAGGAAACCTTGTCCAAACTTTTCTCTTTGGTGTGACACATTTCTTGTAGATTCCCTCTGTAACTGTCTAAAATGAGATCTCTTCTAAAACCAACCTGTCTAGGATGACCTTAGGCAACATGTGAGTTGCATTGCTACCATAAACCCTGATGTAGGTGAAAGATTCACCCACATACCAGTCCCCCATAGTGGCTATGAGAGCTTTTGCTTTCGGTGAGAACGCAGGGGAGTCTTTGTTGAAAATAAGAAAATACACCTTGCCAAGAAAACTTTCACATATATCATAGAACCAAGTCACATAGTTACTATCCCAGAGCTCAGAATGGTAAATATGTACAGGCGGGGCTGGAAATTCTGAACTCCATCCCAAGTTATGGTAACAAAAATCAACACAGAAGATGTCCATAATGAAGGTGGTGAGATAAAAAAAGGGGCTTTTTCTTAGTAGTTTCTTTTCTGAACTCTTGGATGGTGTTTTTAAGTTCCAGTGACATAATTGGGGCCCAAGGGAAAGATTCTCCCGTGGTAATAATGTGATGAGTGATGGGATCCCAATATTCTTTGAAAAAAGAACAGTTGGGAATGCCATAAAGCCTGCACAACATCGCTGCTAACAGGGAGTAAGGCTCTTTGAACCACTCGACAGGGTATAATTTGTCTTTCCTCTTGGAAAACTTGCAGGGTTCTGTCATCTAGGATTTGAGCATCTGGTCGAAATTAAATTTGGATTTGGCAGTGTTAACAAAATCTGCATCTAGGAGCTGGGTATAAGGTTTAAGAGCATAAATCCTGACAAAGGTTTCTAAGCGAAAATTGGCTAGCTGAGACTTGGTGCTGGTATTGAAAGAATGATATTTCACATTGGCGTGGTCAATAATCCATTGCACAACATCGTTATAAGGTAGGTGGCTGGTCTGGCAGCAATCATATGTAGGACATAATCTCTAATTCTCTCATAAACAATTTGGTCACTCTAGAAATTTGAGAGGTCATTGTTATTGAAAATTGAGTAAACCTGGGACCAATATAAATGGTAAGTTTCAGTCACTCAGCTTCTAGTATTAGAAAAGACACCAAATTTCGGGTCTTTGGTGAACATATCCTTTTGAAGATTTTTACTTCTTGAAATTCTGGGGGTTTTGGATGTCACCATGTGTCATTTTGAATATTTATACCAAAAATTAAAAATGAATTATACAGTAAGCACAGTAAACAATTTGAATTGCAAGAAAGCAACCTGGTAACCAACCTAAAACTGTAGCAATCACTATCGGAATCGCATGGTAAAGTCTGGAGGTAAAAATCAGACAGCAGAGCGAATTACAATAGTAAAAATAGTGAAAAATCATAAATCAAAACTATGATATTTATAATTCTCGAGAAATAATTCAGACCGTCGGATGAGAGTAAAAAGAAAAAGAATGTTCAGGATCAGCTTTGTGGGATGCGGGATCAAAAAAAAAATTGCAAATTTTATTAATCATTCTGCAACCCACATCCCGCAGCTTGTGGGTTGTGGGATGCGGAAATGCAAAATAGCAAAAATTTATTCAATCAGCTCTGCACCCTGCATCCCGCATCTTGCAGGATGCAGGATGCAGAAATACGTAAACTGAACGCAAACAAATGATGACCCTGCAACACGCACTCCGCAAGTTGTGGGATGCGGTATGTGGGTTGACTAAAAATGAACACACATAAAAATTCTCCCACATCCTACATTTGCAGGATGCGGGATGTGGGTTTAAAAATGAAATATCAAAAAAATAAAAGGTTTCCCACATTCCGCAACTTGTGGGTTGCGAGATGGAAAACGATCCAAACAAACTCAATCATTCTACATTAAGAACAAGGAAATCAAACATGTTTTTTTGGAAATTTGGCTAAGTCAAAGAATCCCAAAAATAAAAATCTTAATGGAACCTTTAAATATTACGAAGAGTCTTACCAAATAATATTCGTATGTATAATTGGGCTCCCGTGTCAAAATGACATGGGATTTGTTGTACCTACAACAAGATGGAAGATAATCTGAAATTTGTGAATATTGGGGACTACTCGGATGAGGATACCATGGAAAAGATCACAAATCTATTGCATGAGTTTCAATATCCATTCCCAACAAAATTCTCAGAAGTGAAGGGGATATTGGGTGACCTAAGGGAAATGAAAATCCAGTTAAAACTAGATGCAAAACCAATGCGACAGAGGCCATATCGCTTGAATCCGTGATATTAAGAAAGGGTCAAGACTGAACTTGGTCGGATGTTG
The DNA here is from genome assembly GCA_001517045.1 of Pseudotsuga menziesii. Taxonomy (NCBI): domain Eukaryota; kingdom Viridiplantae; phylum Streptophyta; class Pinopsida; order Pinales; family Pinaceae; genus Pseudotsuga; species Pseudotsuga menziesii. The sequence continues at coordinate 533,973 of LPNX010954282.1, forward strand.
GATGCCAAAATTACTGAGCCTGTTGAAGAATCAGAATGGATAAGTCCTATGCTGGTATAAGACAAGAAGACTAGGTAAGTCCAGATTTGTGTCGACCTCAGAAAATTGAATGATGCATGCATACACGATCCATTCCTGACACTGTTCATAGATGAATTTATTGAAGGAGTAGGTGGCCAGGAAATGTGTTTTTTCACATATGGCTTTTCTGGGTATTACCAGATCAGAATTGCCAAAGAGGATCGCCACAAGACAACATTTGTTACAAAATGGGGTTGTTACTAGTATACCATGATTCCATTTGTATTGAAAAATGCAAAGTTCCATATTTTCCCGGGTGGTTTTTGCGGCATTAAAGGACTTCATTCAGAAGTTCATCCAGGTATATATGGATGACTGGATAGTGTACGGGCTAGTCAAGGATCACTTGGGAAATATTCAACTGATGCTGGAAAGATGTTGATAGCATCAGATCGCACTGAAATCTAAGAAGTGTATCTTTTGCACATCATTTGGAATATTCTTGGGTCACATCATGTGAAAACAAGGACTGTTGGTTGATCCTACAAAGACCGCACTCATTTTGAGCTTGCTGCCACCGACCAATGTCAAGATGCTCCGGGCGATGCTTGGAAAAAATGGGTACTATCGCAAATTCATTATAGAGGATATGTCACAATCAATGCCTCTATAGAGAAACTATTGAATAAGGGTTTTGTGTTCCTATGGAGTTTCAAATGCCAAAATAGTTTTGACACCCTGAAGGCCAAAGATGGCTTTAGCACTGATACTTGTATTCCCAGATTGGAACAAAGAGTTCCACGTTCATGTTGATGTATCTTCGGTTGTGTTAGGAGTAGTGCTCATGTAGCCATGTGAAAATGAATTAAATCACCCTATTGCTTTTGTGAGTTAGAAGTTATCATTTACTAAGAAAAATTATACAACCACGGAGCACGAGGGGCTCGCAATGGTTTATGCACTGCAGAAATTCAGGCATTATCTTCTAGGAGGTCACTTCAAATTTTTCCCTGACCATTCGACATTGATGTATCTGGTCAATAAGCCTGTGTTGGGGGAGAAGATATGCAGATGGCTACTCCTCTTTCAAGAATTTGATTTTGAGATTGTAGTGAAGACGAGCCACTTGAATGATGGTCCCAATCATTTGTCAAGAATCGAGATGGGAGAGGAACCTACTAACATTGAAGATGGATTGTCAGACGCACTGTTGTTTCAAGTTGAAATGGCAGATGACCATTATGCTCCAATAATCTAGTTCTTGGCAACTGGAGTCTCACCAGCAGAAATTTCCACAAGTCAAAAGAAGCAGTTGGTGGTTAAAGCTTCTGAATTTCAATTGATTGTTGTAAACTTGTATAAGATGGGACCTGATGAAATCTTATGCACTGTGTCCTCTTGCATGAACAACAACAGATTTTGGAAGAAGCACATGCTGGAGTGGCTAGGGGACACTATGGAGGAGGGGAGACCATGCGGAAGGTGCTTTGCACAGGGCTCTGGTGGCCCACTCTTCATAATGATGCGGCAGGTTATGCGAGGAGCTATGATGTCTGTCAACGCATTAGAAAACCATCGCGATAGGATGAGATGCCACTAGTACCCAAGTTAAATTTGAAACCTTTTGATAAATTGGAAGTAGAATTTGTGGGTTTGATCAACCCACCCAGGAAAAGAACTGGTGCATGCTACATCATCACTACGATGAACTATCTGACAAGATGGGTCGAGGCTACACCAGTTGTGGACTGTACTACTACGACGATGGCTAGATTCCTATTTGATAATATTGTGATGTGGTGTGGGTTTCTGATAATATTAATGAGTGACTAGACTACTCATTTTATCAACTGCACAATAAGATCCCTGACAGAAGAATTGTAGGTTCAGCACAAGAAAAGTACACCATACCATCTACAGGCAAATGGGACGGTGGAGGACTTCAACATGATATTGGAGCATGCACTAACCTAGGTATGCAACACTAACCAATATGACTGGGATATGAATATTCCTACAGTGTTGTGGGCCTATCATTCCATATGTAAGAGACTAATGGGGAAAAAACCATTCAAACTAGTATATGGGAAAGAGGCAATGATTCCTATGGAATACATCGTTCCCAATTTGCGTATTATCATTGTGACTGGAATGGATGATGATGTTGTGCTAGAGGAGCGAATGGTGAAACTGATACAGTTGGACAAAGACCATTTCATTGCAGGTTTCCACCAGCGCATTGAGAAAGATCGACAGAAGTTGTGGCATGATCGCCACATCAAGCAAAAACAATTTCAGCAAGGAGATTTGGTGCTGTTATATGACAACAAATTCTTGAAGCATCCAGGTAAGATACAAATGCACTGGCTTGGACCATATCTTGTCAATTCTATTACCTCTACGAGTGTATTTCAATTACAACAGTTATATGGCATGGTACTGCCAAATATTGTGAATGGCAGCCACTTGAAGCCCTATTGGATGGGGGAAGGACCGCGCAATGCCTAAATTATTGTGTGTTGAAAAAGAGAGAGAGAGAGAAGAGAGAAGAGAGAGAGATAGGATATCTAGGAAGAGGATGGATGCGCCTAGAAGTAGGGTCCATGCAAAGTTAGGGGATAGTCGACTCAACACTTAGTGAATGAGGTTGCTCACTAGGATGGGGTCGTGCCAAAGGAATGAGGTTGTGTGCCAGGATGGGGTTGCACCAAGGGAATGAGGTTGCGCACCAGGATGGGGCTGCACCAAGGGAATGAGGTTACGCACCGGGATGGGGTTGTGCCAAGAGAAAAGGTTGCACACCTGGATAAGGCTACACCACAAGAAAGGGGCTATTCCTAAGAACGATAAGGGGTTGCATCATAGGAGGTATCCGTGCAAGAGTGAGTGGCTTGCAGTGTATGGAAGACACCATGACAGTGACCAAAAATCACATCAACACTCAATAACTGTTGTCGACGACACGGTTGAAATCACGTTTCATGATAGCAGATCCGAGAGGTGGGGTGATAGAATCAACGACGTATTTGGCACATAACTGAATAATTTAGTCATAATGATACACCCGAGTGATTCATGATGACATCTGAGATGAAGATGGTGTTATAAGCCGAGGTCCAGTAGCTGAGTGAACACTATTAGGCAGTATTGTACTATGCTGAGTAGTTGAAGAAATCTCTGCTGCATGAGGCAGCGACCATCTGAGGGGCGATGCAGGCTACCCTTGATACGGGGAAGACTATGAGTGCAAATGCTATCTCAACAGATATTGGTGAAGAAGTTACAAGTATGAATCCAGTTAGTTTTCTTGAGATAGAAGTATATGGCAAAGTCATCCTTGGCTATATTTCTCCCAGTTGGTTTGAGTCACAGACTAAAACACCCATGAGGAATTTGGGTGAGACCAGAGTTTTTTCCCCACGTGACAAAGTCTACAAGAACAGGGAACTGAATCGGCTTCAGGCAGTCCCGGTTGAGCCAGAATGCAAGGAAGGACAAGGGTGCAGAAGCAGGTCTGGCTCCAAAATTTGTAGTTGCAGACAATCATCGACCTTTCACTTCCTGAAGGGAGACAACAAATGGAGAATGATGTAGTATTCATAGATTCCAGAGCACGATGGCATTGCAGCATAGAAAGTTGCAAATTTTGGGAGAAGGCAGTTGCAACAAACTGCACAATTTGGAAAATTTAGAAAAGTAGTAAACCACTTCCTGTGAGAAGTTTTCCTCCCTTTAGGTTGGTGAGTACACTATGTCCAGCTGACGTGGCTCGAGGACAAGCCACAAGACTGTGTTTGGGGCATGTTGGCAATGGGTTGGAGCTAAGTGAGTTGTGAAGCATCTAGGATGCTACACATACTCATGCGATGCTACGCAAGACAAATATGGCATGATAGGCATAAAATATTCCAATTTCTATGTTTTCATGTTACTATTTGTACTTATTGACCATTTCTTCAGAATATTGGTCCTTAGTGGTTAAGTTATTTAGAATTTTGTTAGAAGTTAGTTAGAAGTGGACCTTGAATGTAAAGGTGCAAGCCTATAAATAGAATAATTATGCATGTAAGAAGATAGCAATGCAGAGATAGAGAGTGAATACTGGGGTTTGATGGATCACTGTCTTTTTTTTATCTGCGATTCGTTCTATGGAAATAATATAATCTGATGTGGGTTGATCTGAACTCGATGTTGTATTCCTACCTTTTTCTTGTTTTACACTACCGTGATTCTGATGAGAAATGATGAATGAATGGATTTGCATATGAATGTGTAATGCAATGCTTTCTACTTGTGGATATTGTCATCTTTTAGATCTGTTTCCCCACTAGTATATCTACTGAAATGACAAAAATTGTGACATATTGAATGGTTCTATTTTGAGAAAGAAAGTAGATTAGATATGGGAATCGAGCTAATGAATGTCTGATGCCCCAAACCCTCCTCCATACTGTGGAAACTTGGTTCCGATAGCTCTCCCTCGAGCATCTCGAGTGAAACCTCATCCACTTTGCGGGTGTTGCTGGATAGGGTAAAACCTGTCTGGGTCAATGCTCAGGGAGATCGCTGAGTGTTGAGCGTCGACAGAGTGGAATCCATGTCGACAGGTTTTTGTTGGTACGGACTGCGCTAACAATTCTCCATTGCAACTTCAATTTTCTCTTGTATTTATTTAATAAGCTCCATTATTAAATATTTATTCCATTCTAATGTCTAAACATCATTTAGTAGATCCCTTATTAAAATTACAAATGTATCCATCCAACCTAGGGAACTAGTAGGATTGATGGAATTGTCCTACTATGCAATTATTTGAATGGGAACTTACATATTCTCCAGAGAAATTTGTGAGTTTTCATTGCAGGTACATTCAACAATTTTCACCACTAGCGCACGCAGAGATGGAGAAAACTAATGTCTTGCTAACACCATTCAAATAATTCAAATGGAAGGCCAAGATGGTTATCAAACTGAGGTCCAAGGGTCTCTATAGGGTCACCATGTGAACAAAGGTCGAACCAAATTCCACAGTAGAGAAATCAAAGTATTTCAATAGACTTGATGAAGCATTTGGAATGATTTGTCTCAACATTTCGAGAGAAATCATGTTTCATGTTGACAGTCTAGCTACCCCAAATGAAGTTTGGCTTAAGATTGAATCTCTCTTTGGGAATACTGATGTGATGAGGGGCCACCAGCTTGAAAATGAGCTCACCTCCTTGAGCCCAACTGTTATAGCTAATTTTACCACTCCAGGTGAATCACACTTTGTATGGCCTTCCCTTGTCCCTCTGCAGACTCCTTAGACCCCATGGTGGACCATTTTTTGTCCTTTGATGTTTCCTTGACCATCCCTAAAAACATGTGAAAAATGATACACATGACTTTTAAACCCTTAATCGCGTATATATGCGGTTTTGACCCCTAAAACCGTGTACATCGAGATGTGTACAAAATACAAATCCTTTTGTAGTTTTCCTTGACATGGATCTGACTCACTTGACTCCTGGCCTTCCCTATGCCTTGAGATCACTCGGATTTAACCTTTCATTACCCCTTTGAAAAGTTATATAAGGATCTCTATGGTACATTGAAGGCATATGAGAGAATTGAGAGAAAAGAAAATATAGTCCATTGTTGCCGGAACTTATGCTTGAGTTTTCATCCCTTTGTCCCAAGAGTCCTTTGATGCACTCAAGCAAGCCCTAGCATCGGCCTCGATGATTAGTCCCCCAGACTATAGCCGTGATTTTATACTTTATGTGGCTGCATCCATGGAGACGATTGGTATGGTTTTGGTTCAAGAGGATGAGGAGCTCCAAGAGCATGTCATATACTATCTGAGCCGAAACCTTATTGATGTAGAGATTTGTTATTCTCATGTCAAGAAGCTTGATTTAGCTACCGTACATGCGATTCAGCGGTTGAGACATTATATTCTCCTTCACCAGACCTTGGTTGTAGCCCATGTCAATCCATTTCAGTTCATCCTCACTCGAAGGATGATTGGGGGAAAGTATAATAAATGGATTGTCATTCTGCAAGAATTTGATCTCGAATTTGTTTCGGAAAAATCGAAGAAGTCTTTAATTTTTGCAAATATTATATCGGATTTCCTGAGTGAGGCCAAGGAGTTGGTTTGTGAAGATACATTTGTCGATGAACACATCTTCTTAATATCAACTTTAGACCCATGGTATGGGGATATCATAATGTATTTACAAACATTGAAGATCCCTACTCACCTCTCACGAGATGAACGACGACGATTACGTCACGTCTCTAAGAACTATCTCATAGTGGATAACACTTTGTATTGCTGTGGGGTAGATTCCATTTTACGACATTGTTTAACTCATGAAGAGGCTAAGGTAGTGTTGAATAATTGGCATAGAGGGGTGTGTGGTGGTCATTTATCTGGGCTTTCTATAGCTCAAAAGATCTTAAGAGCGGGTTATTTTTGGTCGTCGATCTTTAAGGATTGTGTAGATGCGGTCAAGAGGTGCCACCCTTTCCAGGTGTTTGCACATAATATGCGCTCAAAACCTGCCCCATTACATCCCATTGTCACTGCCGGTCCCTTCACTAAGTGGGGGCTCGATTTTGTGGATTGCAACCCAGCTTCGGCTGGGGGGCACCATCATATCATAGTGGCTATTGATTACTTCACGAAATGGGCTGAGGCTATGCCTACATATAAATCTGATGGTGAGATAGCCACCCACTTTGTACTCAACTAGATTATTACTCGGTTTGAAATTCCGAAAGATCTTGTCACTGACCATGGCTAGCACTTTCAGAATCGTATGATGGAAGAGTTGGCATCAAAGTTAGTGTACAAGCAAGAGCATTCCTCCTCTTACTACCATCAAGTGAATGGACAGGTAGAAGTAGTGAATAAATCACTCAAATCCATTCTCCAAAGAACCATCGCACAAAGCAAGAATAATTGACACATCGTGTTGTATCCTGCTTTGTGGGCATATAGAACCGCTGTTAATACTACCACGGGTTTTTCTCCATATCAACTTGTACATGGACTGGAGTCAATATTGGTAGTTGAATGTGAGATTCCTTCTTTGAAGCTAGTTGTAGAACTCTTACCAGACACTTCACCATTGGAGGAGCATTTGGTCCACCTTGAGAAACTTGATGAGTAGCGTCGGGATGCCTTGGTGGCTCTAGAAGTCAATAAACGTCGCGTAAAGGTCCAGTACGATAAGTCTATCCGTCCAAGCAGGTTTAGTGAGGGAGACTTGGTCCTTTTGTGGGATCAACCGAATGAACCCTTGGGGGCAGGAAAATTCAATCCCATGTGGCAGGGTCCTTACGTGGTCAAACGTGTGTTAGAGAAGGGTGCTTATGAGTTAGTGGATTACAAAGGAACAACCTTGGCAAAGCCTAGAAATGGGCTCTATCTCAAGAAGTAATATGCATGATTTTCAGCCAAGGCTGGTTATTGTATATTATTGTACAGTTTTGCATAGTTAGGTCTTTTTCTTATAGTGATTAGGTTTGTGATTAGTTTCCGTTTCTTTTGGCAGATGTCAATGGAATCTTCCACCTACATAGGATTCGCGAATGGTGCGAGCTGTCATACTCAACACTCAGCCTCTGCTGCTTGGGTGATTTATACTCCTATGGGTCAGGTACGATCTTCAGGAGGCGTATGTCTGTGGCCATCTTCAAACAATGTTGCTGAATATAGTGCCATTATTGAGCTTCTACGGGATGCCATTTCACATGGAATTCTCTCTATTGAGGTACGTCTTGATTCAGAGTTAGTAGTGTCACAGCTTAATGGTTTGTACCATGTTAGAGATCTGACGTTATTAAGAATATTCTTACGTGTGAGATTATTAGAATGGAAATTTGACAATATAACATACATACACATTCCAAGAATTAATAATCAAGTTGCTGACTCATATGCTAACTACGTGTTAGATTGGCATTTGTTTCATACACAATAAATTCATCACAAACACAATTTTTACACATGTAAATAAATAAAGCGATCACCATAATTTTTTTTATATAAACATCCAAAATGTGGTAATACATAGTGTCATGATACAAAATTGGGGCTCTCGAGCCACGAACATATAATACACGATAGTATAAAATGTATAGACTCCCAGGTATCTAATCCTGTGGAGGAGGAGGAGGGTTGTGATCATGGAAGGTCACTACAGCTCTAGCTAGCCATCAGAATAATCACACCCATGCTCGTGGTACACCCACCACCTGGCGCTGCATAGCCTCAGGCAAGTCCTTGACTTGCACCATGGAAACCTTCTGTGTCAGCCTCACAAAATTGGTATGAATGCTCTAGAGCATCCGCTCCACATCCACACCTATGATATCATCTCCTATTCCCCTCCATTTGTGACGAGGGAAGCCTTCTGGGCATCGTGGTCCCACATCTGCACACAAATGGTAGATGTCACTATGTATTGTCATGCAAAAATATGTCTTTTGATTCCATATAATCAGAAAACACAAAAAAATTAAATAACTCAAAAATTTAAAAAGAGAAGGTCGAGATTCATTACCTCTATCGCCATATGCCGATCCTGGTGGTAGCGGCATGTCCGGGTCCCCCCGAAAATCTATCCCCGCATAGGGGTAGTCATCGATGGCAACTATCTGTCATCACCACCATGGAAAGAAGTCAGTTGGATAGGGGTTGGCCACCCTACCTCCCCCCAGTGTGCGCATTTTCCCAATGCCGTTGGGTTGGATCTCGAACCCGGTGAAGAGGAACGTCAACTTTGGGGCTCAATCCTGGAACACACTCGAAGAAAAATGTGCTCAATATACTGCTAAACCCTAATTTCCACACTCTTCCTTCCTTACAGTCACTGAGCTGATGTTTCATGTTGCTCAGTAGTGTAGTTCTCCAGTCATAAATCGTGGGTCTCATGCACTCCACTGCATAGAACATCAGAGGCCGCGTGGCCTGGTGGAGTGATGCCAAGCTTGCTATCCTACCCAATGTCAATAGTATGGCCTTTAGGCCCAACACCTATATAGTGTTGGTAGGGACCTGACTCCCCACCTTCTCTATGTCTGGATAGTAGTACACCGCAATGTACTCATTGATAGTTAGGCCACCTCCCGGCCCACCACGAGAATGAAGGTTCACTACTTCCCCTCGTCGAGAAAGCCCAGTAATGAAGTATATGTCCTCCACCTCTATAGTGAGGGACATCCCATTTATCTGGAAGGACTTAGAGTTTGGATCCCAGTAATCCACCAGCATCTACAATAGTCTTGGTTTAGTTCTCAAGCCACCAAGACACCAAAACTTATAGAGTCCACATGCACGTAGAGCTTCTTGAGCCATTAAATCGGCCCTTACTGCCTCCTCTACCTCACCATGTTCACATTCTCTCCACTCTAGGACCATCCTGCACAAGAAATTCCAAATTCCCCCCTTTAGATTGCTTGAAAAACCTTATGTGTGGCCTCATACGAAACTGTTTTCCAAACAACTGCGTATGTATGTGAGTATGGGGGCATTTTCCACCTATATCTAGCCCTATATGTAGAAAAACCCTCGATTTCCACATGGGCCACAGCGCCCTTTTTAGTTTGTCCTAGAAAACTCAATTGACCATGGAATTTGATAAAAATTGCATCAAAATGAAAGAGAAGAGCATGGGTAAGTACCTGGAAGAAACGGTAGTGGATTCCGCCGGCTGGATCTCCTAGAATTCGCTGTTGAAAATATGAGCTCAAATGGGTAAAAATTTTGAAATGTTTTATAATATTTTGAATTATTTACTATTTATAGAAAATTTTCAAATTTTTGAAAATTTTTACCCCCTTTTCTATAGTTTCGACAATTTCTAATCATTTTGGACCGTTTTTGACATAATTCATGATGTAGAGGACCTTTTTTAGTGCCGATTGAGCCGTTGGATTGACCCATTCGTGCCGATCTCAGGTATCATGTATAAACTGGCATATAGGTTAGGTTTCATCACCGTTTGCATTTTGCATGACCTTATGACCGTTTCATCATAACCTTAGGTACGAACGCACTCTATTATGTCACGAAACCTTCTTGCTGTTTAAGAAGTGGCATGATATGAGTGGTAGAGCTTCACCTTACATGGGTACCCTAGTTAGCACCTTATTTGCATTTGGTGCCCATGCTGAAATTTTCTCCTTTAGGGTGTGGGAATCCGTTGTATAGTATTGCCATGATAGTTTGCAAGAGCCTCATACTCCTCTTGATCTTTTGCTGGCCTATTTCCCTCAGGACTCCCTCATGTCAAGTTGTGAATGCATTATCATGAGCTTTTCCTGCCTTATTGAGCTTTATGCCAGCTTCCCTCACATTGCGTTTCAGCCATATGGCCCGAGCTTGTGTCATGTCTAGCCATGCAGAGCCATTTTTTATATCCTTTGTAGCTTGATTCCCTTTTTACCGGGAGGGGATTTTCCCCTGAGTGTCGATATCCTACACATGTATCCTTGCATTGAGCATAGGTATGTTCCTCTGCTTGGAACTAGTTTGTTTTCCCTTATGACACTCATCTCCTCCTAGTCTGTAACTATAAAGCAATTTTATTCTTTTTCAAACTTTTTAAATATTTGAAAAAGTCCAAAAAAAAATAAAAAAACCAAAAAGCCGGACAAGGAAAGATGTTATATTTGGTAGCTATCGAGTCATGTCGCCTTCGAACAGAGCACTGCATATCACATCCATTGGTTGGGTTTATAGTTTGACTTTAGGAGCTATACTCATTTATCTGAGTTTATCTCCACCAACTGGTTAAGCTTCTAGTCCCCATGGATCCTCTGTCGATGCCTCTTGTGTCGCAGAGATGTCCCAGTTTGTATATCGAGTCTATGTTGCCTTTATTCAGTCACCACATGTCATTATGCTCTTGTTCAAAGGAAGTTGAAGCCTGATTCGGCCATTCCTTAGTTATATTGACTTTGCATGTTGGCCATTCCCGGTACAGTTACTTGTTCGTGCACCATATGATCGAGTCCTTCCACATTATACAGCTTTGCTGAGTACCTCATGTTGGATGATGGGGGATTCCTTAATGCCCTCCTTCCAGTGGATTTCATCCCATCGAATTCAGATCATTTATTCTGGGATTGGAATCTAGAGTCATGTTGAGTGCCTTGAGACTTGCAGTCATCAGTGGTAGGTTCTCTCGCCATCGACAGTCTTTGGGAATACATCAATGGCCCCTGATCGATGGATCCTCTCAAGTGTTTGACCTCAACACATTTATTCACACTTGTTAGTTTGCACTCTAGTACCTTGATTCCCATTTTCATTATCGGTGAGTGATCTCGCGTTTGTTAATGGTATACATTAATGACCGGTAATCAAATGATGGACTACTATGTTTGACCTTGACACCTCTATTCACATAGTAGGACATGTACTCGTAGTGGTTTGTGTAGAAGACTTTCCATATTGGTGGCATATCTTATATGCTACCTCCTTGATCGTGCTAGTTTTCATGAGATTTCATCTCTTGTGACTTGATTCTAGTATATGTCAGACATTTCCAGCCATTATGGAGATCTTGATCTGTTATATATCTTCAGCCATCATGGAGATCATGGTCCTTTGTATATCTTCATCATGGAGATTCTGATCTATGTATATTGTACGTGGCGATGACCACTTATGTGATATCTTGTATCATGCCTATTCATGGCCATTGTACTCTTATGTATCCAGGACTGCTATATGTATTTGCAGTTATGTGCAGAGTGGTATCATTGTACTATGCTGATTGGGTGGCTGGTCTTCCATTTGGGATTCTTCATCACTCCACTTTTGGGATGGACTTATAATGTATTTCAGCCATCGTATGACCCCTCTGACCTCACACATTAGGGGGCATATGTTATAGCTGATTTTACCACTCCAGGTGAATCACACTTTGTATGGCCTTCCCCTGTCCCTCTGCAGACCCCTTAGACCCCGTGGACCATTTTTGTTCCTTTGATGTTTCCTTGACCATCCCTAAAAACATGTGAAAAATGATACACGCGACTTTTAAACCCTTAATCATGTATATACATGGGTTTGACCCCTAAAACCGTGTACATCGGGATATGTACAAAATCCAAATCCCTTTGGAGTTTTCCTTGACATGGATCTGACTCACTTGACTCCTGGCCTTCCCTATGCCTTGAGATCGCTCGGATTTGACCTTTCATTACCCCTTTGAAAAGCTATATAAGGAACTCTATGGTACATTGAAGGCATATGAGAGAATCGAGAGCAAAGAAACTATAATCCATTGTTGCCGGAACTTATGCTTGAGTCTGTATCCATTTGTCCTTTGGAGCACTTTTGTGTTCTTCCCAAGCTTTCCTTTTACTTGTGAGCTTGCTATCAAGAGATGGAGGATTAAGGTGGTGGAGGCCCAAGTGGGGGATTCAGTTTCTCCGATTCATAGACATGCCAACAGAGGTTGTATCTATTGTAATCTCTGATTTATATTAATAGAAATATCTTTTCCTATACAATAATGTGTGTTTGAATGAATATTTTATCCATGAGATGATTTCAAATGCTTATACATTGTTGATTATATATGCTAGAACAGATCTAACACCATGATATATAGTATGCTTGTATTGTTTACTTGTTGTTGAGGAAGTAATTTATCAATTCAAGCTGAAGTTGGAAATCTCAACAGGGATCTACTTCAACCATCCGGAATAAGGTACGAGGTCTGATCCTTTAGTGTTAGACGTTTACTTTCTATTGCATATTGGAAAGGATTGATTTCTGGAGTCAAGCTGTCTATTGTGGTACCCCAAGCCATAGGAATTTCTCTCCGTAACACCAACACATTATGAGAGCATCCAAGAGTTCTTCACCAAATTCAAGTCATTGGTGCTTCAACTCAAGCAGTGTGGAAGAGAGAAGAAGGATGACCAACTCATACTGTCTATTATTTTGAAGCTAGGGCCTGAGTATTATGTGTTTTTCAGCACATTTCACTCAAGCAAGCTCACAGCTCAAAATTGGCAAATGCCATCACTAGCAAGCTTCATGGAGTCTTTGACCCAAGAGAAAGATAAGCTACTGCAGATGGGCACCATTAAAGCAAGTAAGGACCAAGCTCTTGTTATAGGGGTTTTGAATGCATCCAAAGGCAAGAAGAAGTCCAAGGATTCGAAACAACCAGATAATAAGAAACAAGATAGACCCAAAATTCCTGATGGGGGTTTGAATCCTTGGAAGGACAAGCAAAATAATGGAAAGGATAAGGACAAATGCACCTATTCATAGAAGGGATGGAATATAGAGAGTGCATGCATGAAGAAAACTATTGATATAATGGTGTAGTTGTTGGAGAAGAACAACATCCCAGTCCCATAGGGCGCAAGGAACAAGGATGGATGTTTAGGACCATACAACAAAGAGAGGTGCCATGCATTGGTTGCTATCTCTTCAGACTCTTCCACCTTCATCATTGATTTAGGAGAATCAAGGCACATGGCCTATGTCAGATATTTCTTCACATCCATGTATTCAGACAGTGGACCAACTGTTCGAATGGGTGATTATTTATAGATCCAGGACAAGGGAGTTGGCATGATTGATCTTGAAGATGGATATTTCAACAATGTCATGTTTGTACTAGACTTGGCAGCAAACCTTATGTCAGTGTACCAAATGACACATATCGGAGAATCCAAGAGAGTAACATTTATTCTAATTGAGGTTGAGATATTTGAAATCCCCTCCAACAAAGTGGTGGCATTGGGGTATGGTGATTACCAAGCTAGGATGTAAAAATTCTCCAAATTTCTTCCAAACTCCAATGGGAAAGTGCTTTTGTCTCATGCCAATGAAACCAACAATATGTGGCATGAGAGGTTTGGCCACACGAACTACAAATACCTCCAGGAATTAAACAAGGATGGCATGCTGGAAGGGCTTCCTCCTATCAATACCTACAATGGTGCATGCATTCATTGTGTGGTGGGAAAGCATCCAGAGTGCAACTATGAGAAAGAGAAGGTAGGGAGAGCTACACATGTGCTTGGGTTGGTGCAGTCAAATCTCATTGGTCCTTTTCCAAATCCCTCCTTTGGAGGATCAAGGTATGTTCTCACTTTCATAGATGATTTCTAAAGGTTTTGATGGGTCTATTTCCTTAAGTTCAAATACAAAGTCTTTGAGACTCTAAATATTTGGAAGGCCCTGGTTGAGAATCAAAGTGGGAACAAGATACAAATATTTCATACCGATAATGGTAAAGAGTATGTGAGCATGAATTTTCAGCACCTATGTGAAGAATATGTCATCCAAATGCAGCATTCAGCCCCCTACCACAAAAAAAAATGTGTGGTAGAGAGGAAGAACATGGCACTCAAGGAGATGGATACTTGTATGATTGAGGCTATGTATTTGTTATATTTTTATCATTTAATCAATATGGTCTTAGGATCTTATCTGAGAGAATAACATGCACAAGAGTCAATCAAAAGAGACAATAGACACAAATATTTATCCTTGGGGAAACCATAAAGGAAACACCCCGCAAGTTCCTCAGAGATAGAATGAGCACCAATAGCAGTAGTAAAACCCAAAGACAGAAAGATGATATCCAACAACTGTTCTCTCTCTCACTTAAGTGAGCTTCTTCTCTCTCACCTATGCGCTATAGCTGGGTGAGTGTGTGTAACAAATAGAGAGGCTAACTCTATATTTAGACTAGTTTCTAACTTGACAATTACTTAACAGGGATGACATCTCTAGGAGAGTCTAATAACCCTACTACCCATAAACTATGGGGACTTTCCCCCCCTGATCAACAAGGAGGGATAAACTCAAATCAATTGTGTGGACTATTGCCCCGACTTACAATGGAGGGTTAACCTCAATGAATTTACATGAATTTATTATATTAATGACTCTCTTGATATTAACATCGGGGTATAAAGAAATATAAGTGATTCTCCTAATAGGAACATTGGGGTACAATATAAGATATACAAGTGAATACATTTCAAAGTTACAAATACATCAACACTCCCTCTTAACTAGGAAGGTATTCTCTTGACACAATTCATCAGCACAAGTCTTCTTCTCTGAATCATCATCAAAGATGGATCATCACTGGATCATCATCAAAGCTAGAACATCACTAGATCATCGTCAAAGCTAGATCATCACTGGATCATCATCAAAGTTGGATCATCATTGGATCATCATCAAAGCTGGATCATCACAAGATCATCATCATCATCATTGCTTCCGCTATCTCGATCAAATGGTACTATCTCTCAATTCTTCTCATCACAGGAATTTCTATAGAGCCAACCCTTTTTCATGTTGGTTGTAGGCCTAGCCTCAATGTAGGGCTTCCTCTACACAGCCAGTCCTTTTTCATACTGTGTGTAGGCCTCTACAGATCCATTTCTTTTTCATATTGGATGTATCTCCACATAGCCAGTCCTTTTTCATACTGGATGTGGGTCTCTACAGAGCCAATCCTTTTTCATATTGGATGTAGGCCACTACAGAGCTAACCCTTTTTAATGCTGGATGTACTTCCACATAGCCAGTCCTTTTTCATTCTAGATGTGGGTCTCGACAGAGCCAGTTCTTTTTCATACTAGATGTAGGCCACTACAGAACCAACCCTTTTTCATGCTGTATGTAGTTCCATAGATCCAGTCCTTTTTCATACTAGATGTGTGTCTCTATAGAGCCAGTCCTTTTTCATACTGGATGTAGGCCACTACAGAGCCAACCCTTTTTCATGTTGGATGTACTTCCACAGAGCCAATCCTTTTTCATACTGGATGTGGGTCTCTACAGAGCCAGTCCTTTTTCATATTGGATATAGGACACTACATAGCCATCCCTTTTTCATGCTGGATGTACTTCCATAGAGCCACTCCTTTTTCATACTGGATGTTGGTCTCTACAGATCCGGTCCTTTTTCATACTGGATGTAGGCCACTGCACTTATATAAGAAAATGGTAGGCCATGCTTACTGCCATGTCAGAAGGGCACAACACTTACATCTGACCATGGGAGGAACCAATCCTACCACCATGTCAAAAGGGCACAACACTTACATCTGACCATGGGAGGAACCAATCCTACCACCATTTTATAAAGGCTCACAGAATCATCACTTCCCCTTGGAAGGAACCTCAATATAGAGAACACCAAGCTTCTCCCTAAAGTACTCAAAATTCACTCTGGCCATTTCTAGCATAGAATCTTATCAGGGATGATTACATCTAAGGATAACCTGCGGCTTCACCGGGACTGATTACATCCGAGGACAACCTACATGAATTTTTACGTCTGGGCAACCTATGAGCTTCGCCAGGATTTTATGCTCAGACAACCTCTCTCATAGGATATACTAGAACTCCCTCTTTTGAGATATATTGATATGAATCACATACTCGAGATTCACTACTCCTCTTTGATCTCATATTGAAGCAACACCTCAAAGTTCTCTTCCTATCAATGACATTGTCTACCCAATATGAATCCACATAACCCTTGAGGTTAATTTTCTGATTCGTATCATACTTGAGCCCATGCTCAAATGTACCCTTGAGGTACCTCACTACATGATTTGAAACCATCAGGTGAGCATGTCTCAATGTGTTCATAGAAAATCAAATATCTGGTCTTGTATTCATCAGGTACATCAAGGAACAAATCATCTAACGATACATCGTGGCATCAACCGACTCTAATGAAGCAACACTCAACAACTTTAGGTTTGATGCCATAGGTGTGGTCATGGTCTTGCAGTCCATCATCCCAAACCTATTCAGGATCTCTACTGCATACTTCCCTTGTCCCAGGGAGATTCCATTCGTATTCTTCCACACCCCCATGCTTAGAAAGTGGTGCATCATATCCAAGTCCTTTATCTCAAACTCGGAAGAAATTATCCTTCTTACAACTTTAATGAGTTCCTCTTTTCTGTTAGGAACAAGTCATCGACCTATAACAAGAGCATCATTGGTATTCTTCCTTCAACCTTGAAGCAAAGGTTGGAATATGCTTTACTCTCAGTAAATCCTAGATCCATCAGTAATCTGTCCATCCTGTCATACCATGTCAAAATTCAGGATCTTCTGCAGTCACTCCCTTTGAAGTGGAGCATCATACTCCCTCTATCTTTCATACTCTAGGCATTGAAACATTCTGTACTGGAGTCACAAATAGGTTCCTTTGCTACTATTATTCTATGTATCCATCTAGGGTCACTGGATACCAAGATCCTCTATCTTGAAAATGTTCTTCCCGCACCCATATGTGAGATTGTCATCCTCTATAGGCTTTCATCTTCAACCTTGTAGAAAAGGTTAATATCTTCATCACTCTAGCTAATGTTCAATATCCTCATGTATGTGTTATCCCATGGGTGTCTTCTGAGCTCGTACAAGGCCTTCTTTAATTTGCACACATGAGTTTGCTTGTCATGTGCCTCAACTCCCACTGGCTACAAATGTCTCTTCGTAGTCTATGTCTTCTTTCTATGAGAAGACTCATGCTATGAATCTTTCCTTGTATCCCATGATGTTGTCATCTGATGCATGATGGATCTTGTAGATCCATATGGAAGATACTATGGACTTCCCTTCAGGTCTCCGATACCATATCCTAGACATTATTCTTCTTGAACTGGTATTCTCTTTCCCTTTGTTCTTGGCTACTTCTTCATATCTAGAAGGTTCTGCATCAAGGATGTCACTCAATAGTGTCACATAACTGCATTGTGTCCAAGACCTCTTTTTTTCTTTGAAAGTATCGTCATATTATTCTTCATCTTGTACTATTTCTTGAATTGTCGTCACTTGTTCTTCGGAACAAGTCTCATCCTTCTTTTCTTGTAGGCGATTGTATGCGATCTTTCCTACAAGTCAAATGCATTAGTTGTATGGTTAGAAACATTTCATAATGCATATTCATAATGGAAAATTCTTATGCAAAAATATATAATTATGCAACTATTTTAGCCAATACAACATTCATCCATATCTCATGGAAACTTTCTAGATGCCTTCCATCTCTACCATGACATCATTAAGATTGTGCACTAATCCAATATGTCAGCAAAGAGGTTTCATTCTAGATAAGTAAAATGGAGAGTTGTATAGCACCATCGGCTACTTACCCATTACATGCATATTAGTAGTATACTGTCATTAATGCAAACATTCTATCATGCATAACACATCAACTGAATATAAACAAATGCATAACAAAATAATATCATGAAATGAAAATTGAATACTTATATTTATTTGCTTCATGGGTAGACTCCTTGAGCCTTCAGCTTCAGCATATTCTTCATTCATAACAACATAATTTCTTATCCAAAATATAAGATGGATAAGAGGTTCTTCAAGAGTTGAGTCCTTCATATTCCTCATCGCTTGAGGGATCTTCTTTGGATCATGATATCTTGATCTTCAGTTGCTCCCATCTTTGTTTATCTTATTATGAGTCAAGCTTCTTCTTGTGTGCACTCTTCCCAAGTCTGCTGAAGGTAATCACTTCCATCTGGCACACATTCGTCGAATGAATGAATCCCATGATATTGGGAGGCCATTCAAGGTGGTTATAACAATGTCTTATTCTTCTTCGATTGCTTCGCCATAGCATCGAACACCTCATTTTCGTGTCTTCAAGGAGGACACATGAGGGATGAGATGATATTTAATAGAATCTGCAATGATTCTCTTGGCTCTATCCTTAGCCTCATCTGCCTCTGGCTCCTAGACCTTTCTTACTGAAATACTGATCCAAGTCAATTTCTTTAAGGATCACAAAGTTCCTATACTTCTTTTGATTTATATTTTTCCCTTCAAAATAACTTGTTCAAGGAATCAAACATCTCTTTAGGTGTCTTTAGGGAAGACACATGTGGTATAAGGTGATACTGTTGGCCTTGACCAAGTTCTTCTTGTGTAAGGATTTAGCCTCATCTCCCTCTGGAATTGGAACCTCTTCACTTATGTAGGTGTCCAATTCATTTTCTTCAAGAACCAGTGAAATCCTATACTTCCATGTTTGGAAGTTGTCAGCTTCACCAATATTGTCATCAAGCTGGTGTGATTATTCATCTTGAAATGAGAACCTCAACTGTAAATAGCAAAAGATTATATCTTACTGATTTGAGGTGTTCGTACTCGTTCCAGATTTGGCTGATCTAGGGTTTGTCAGAGAAACCCTAATTTTCAAAAATTGGAATATTTCAGATCCGATTAGATAGAAATATGGTCCTATTCAATGCGAGCTATCCAATGTACTCCTTTTCTGAAATCAGTGGAGGGAAGAATCCCTAACTTTTGCAGCTACACAGTGTCTTCTTCTCAGGTTAGCTCTGATACCATGTTATATTTTTATCATTTAAGCAATATGATCTTAGGATCTTATCTGAGAGAATAACATGCATAGCAATCAATCACAAGAGACAATAGACACAAAGATTTATCCTCAGGGAAACCATAAAGGAAAAACCCGCAAATTCCTCAGAGATAGAATGAGCACCAATATCAGCAGTAAAACCCAAAGACAGGAAGATGATCTCCAACAACTGTTCTCTCTCTCACTTGAGCGAGTTTCTTCTCTCTCACCTATATGCTATAGTTGGGTGAGTGTGTGTAACAAATAGAGAGGCTCACTCTCTATTTATACTAGTTTCCAACTTGACAATTAATTACCAGGTTTGACATCTCTAGGAGATTCTAATAAACCTAGTGCCCCTCAACTGTGGGGACTTTATTCCCCTAATCAACAAGGAGGGTTAACCTCAACTCAATTGTGGGGACTATTGCCCCGACTTACAACAGAGGGTTAACCTCAATGACTTTACATGATTTTATTATATTAATTAACCCCCCAATAGGAACATTGGGGTACAATGAATATAAGTGATTCTCCTGATAGGAACATCGGGGTACAATATAAGATATACAAGTGAATACATTCTGAAGTTACAAATACATCAACAAGATTTGAGTCCAAATCTATGGGATGAAGCCATTAATTGTGTTTCATACAATGAAAATAGGTCTCTTCACAAATCAGTGAGTGGAAAAACACCATATGAGGCTTGGTTTGGTCACAAGCCAAATATTTCGCATTTCTGGATTTTTGGCTCAAAGGCATGGGCTCGAATTCCTTCAGAAAAGAGAATGGCCTTGCAGCCACACAGAAAGGAGTGAATAATGGTGGGATATGGTGAATATACAAAGGGACACAATCTATTTGATCCATCCACACAAAATACTTTCATATAAAGAAGTGTGCAATTCAGAGAAGAAATTATTCCATATTTTGAACTAGCACTGGGGGAATGCTCTTCTCCTCAACACCAAGATGATGTAAGTGATGATTCCCTTTCTGATGTTTCTGATATTTTTTATTCTTATATGGATGAATATGATGTTTTTGAACATGAATCACCCTCAAGGTCCAAGTGGGTAGTGAAAACCATAGAAGTTGGTGGGGATTTAGCAGGAAATCCTCTAGGTCCTTGGAAGACTTGATCACAATTTCAAGGTGCTTATTTTGAAAATGAATTGATACTTGATGATAATTGATATATTATGGTTGGATATGAACTTTAATCATATCAAGAACCATATTATGACCTAATATGGAAAACATCCATGCAATAAGAGTTCAACTCTCTACAGGAAAATGAGACTTGGGAATTGGTTCCCTTGCCTCCCAATAGGAAACTAGTGCAATGCAAGTGGGTATATAGGAATAAAGTTGCTGCTGATGGGTCTGATATTAAATATAAGGACATATTAGTTTCCAAATTATTCTATGAATTCCAAGGAATTGATTATTTAGAGACATTTGCACAGGTTGCAAAGATGGACTCTATCAGGCTAGTTTTAGCCATTTCTGCAAGCAAGCGTTGGGAGGTTCACCACATGGATGTAAAAAGTGAATTTATTAATGGTGGTATATTAAATAGATATATATGTAGAAAAATAAAGGTTTCCAAGAGGATCCTTTCCTTGCATGTAGGATTAAGAATTCACTTTATGTCCTCAAGCAAGCCCCAAGGGCTTGGTATGCCAAGCTGGTCAAATTTCTGCTTTCACTTGGATTTGTTATATGCAAGTATGATCCTAATGTTTATTTGCAGAATATTGGTGATGTATTGCAGGTACTTTTACTTTATTTTGATGAAATTTTTATTACAAGTAGCTGCAACAAATAAATTGGGTCAATTAAAGCACCTTTGCACAGTCAATTTTCAATGACCGATCTAGGCTTGTTGAAACAATTTTTTGGTTTGGAAATTGTTCAATATGAATGATGGATCAAGGTTAGACATAAAAAGTATGATTCAAAAATGTTATTTAAGTTTAATATGGATGAATTTAAGGAATCCAAGTTCCCATTCCTTTCTAGTATTCCATTGGAGACTATGAGGTCCACACAAGCTAGAAATTTTGTGCCACATGGCATCCTCCTCCTTCAATTTCGAATCCATTGGAAGTATAAATGTTCTTGGATGAGTTATAAGGCTAATAAAATTGTCCATATTTATCAAAGGTATAATTTTGGAGGAAATGTAACTTACATGGAAAAGGAAGAGTCATTTTGGAGCTAGTGAGACACTTGGACTAGATTCCCTAGCTATATGACAACAATGATGAAGATGCTATGACACCTATGACACAAATAAGATATTAAGGATTAAATATGATATATATAACATTTCAGTTCGAAATAGAGCATCCAAGAGAGCTCTCATGTGAGTTGAGGAAGCTCAATGGGCTCCAACATGAATTTGGGGAAGGTGGAAGGCTAGGAAAGGGAGGACACATGGCAAATCATGAGCACACACCCAAATTCGAATTGGATTGAGTTTTTGGATGGATTTGGAACCTTAGAAGGATAAGGATATTTATAAAATATAGGATGGAACCAAGAGGATGGATTTTTATCATTTGAGAAATTGTCATTTGTGAATTGTGAGAGCTAGTGGATGACTAGTTTTCTTGACTTAGCCAATTTCGAGGGTGAAATATTCCAATCCAAGTTGGTGTTTGGAGAGGCCACTCAGGTATTTAATGGATTTTTAATGGAGTCTTATTTTCAGGTGTAATATACATGGAAACATGTGGATTCTTCTATTGCATCACTTTCTTCCAACCATTTCCAATTTTCTTTGCATCTTCATGCTCATGAAGGGATTGCGCCTTGGGTGAGCTCATGTACTCTTTGGGAGAGATATTCCTGACATATTTATGATTTTTATCATTTAAATATGATCTGTTCTTAATTCTCAAAAAAATTCAATTCGAAATACCCTAGATTTGTATGTCAAAATGACTTTTAATGAGCAAACAATGACCATTTCCACTCTATTTTGATATATGCCATGGTAATGCTTATTATTTCGAATGGAGGAATGTATATATGATAAATGTATGATGAATGGACTTTTATTAATGTTTATTTCAAGTTTAATTTTCATTAATTAAGCATTGGAATCCATTTTACTCATTTTTATTGGATTGGGAGAAGATTTGGTGCATTTTCCCCAAGGGTCGAAATTGTGATTTGGGAGCTGTTTTGGAAAGAGTCATAACAGATTGTATAAACTGAAAAAATATGGACATCAGAATTTAAAATTTTAACTTACATATCCCTTCCTATTTTCATAAATTCTAGTGACTTTGGGACCATTTGAGAATCCATTTCCGACAATTACCCAGGGGGAATTGGAGCCCCAATTTGCTAGTAAAGACTCCTACTTTGAACAGAAAATTAAAAAAGTTTGAATAAGTAATTGTGGGTTAATATAACATCAATTAAAATTATATTTAAGTTATAATATAATTCATGTACCTTCTGAGAAAATTTTGGAGCATTTGGTTCAATTTGGAGGTCTAGACATCAAAACTAGTTAAGATCGAAACCGGGGAAAAAGTAAAAAAATTGGTCATTTAATAAAATTTCAAAAAGGGACATTAAAATTGGTATAAGAGAATGTTATTGGAACCTTATGGTATTAAAATTAATTAAAATAAATAAACCACCACCCTTTGATTCTGAAGTTGAAGGTGTTTTTGTTGAAGAAGAAGAAGAAATGGTAGAAGAAGAGGTACGTTCTGCTGAAACTATGACTAGTGAGGGGAAGGGACCCACTGATCATGATAAGGTGGAATATATTAAAATAATAAAACATATATTTTATTACATAAAAAATAACATGAACCAATAGCTTATGAAAGGATTCGAATTGTTGGTTAGCCAATTTGGAAGCAAATTGGGAGTAATGGCAGATAGCAGTGGTTCACAATCAAAAGAAAAGAAGACAATGGGTGAGCATATTTTCTGAAGAAAAGGACCCCATAATAGAACCCATCAATTTCAGAGCACACCAAGGCCTACTACACCTAAATTCCTTGTACCCAAAGCAGAGCCTAACATTCAACTTGAACTTACTATAATGGCAAAAGAATGGGATAAATTGGATGAAGATTGTAAAAAAAGTGTACCATTTGATCAGTATTTTCTTGCTGCAAACAAACTAAAAAAGAAGATAATAAGTCTCTATACAAAAACAAAGACTTAAATTGTGCCATTAGTAAATTTCCACTCCCTACTTTTGATGGTTCCTCTCAAAGTTCTGCTAACACTTGGGTGCAAAAATTAGATGTGTATTTTCAGCTGAATCCAATAGTGGAAGAAGATGCCTTAAAAATGGCCATATTGCACTTGGAAGGAGATGCCAATGAATGGTGATTCCATGGATTGAAAAATTTGGGTCATGATCAGGTTAACACATATAGAGAATTTATTGACAGGGTACTAGATATATTTGAGCAAAAAGATCCCGAATTGTCTTTCAAAGAACTAGCACAATTTAAAGCAAGTTGGGACCCCTATTGACTATATGGTGGAATTTCAAAAATTATCAGTCAAGGTGGCTGATGTGTATATGAAAAGTTTAGTATTTCTATTCACTGAAGGTTTGGATTAACCCTTAAAAATTTTGGTCAAATCCCACAAGCCCACTACCTTAAAAGATGCAATGAACTTGACTAGAGATCTCCAAAATGTGCTTCCTAGAACAAGATTTCCTCCCAAGCCTAACTCTGAATTTGAAAAGAAACCTTGGAAAAAATATGCACTTGATAAGAAGCCTTGGAAAATATATTCATCTGAAAAGAATAATAAAGAAATACTAAACATGAATGAACTTCGAAGAAAAAAATTGTGCTTCACATGCTTTCAACCATGGACACCGGGGCATAAATGTATTAAGGGAAAGGATCCATACATAGAAGTTTTTTCTGATAATGATGGGTATGAATGGGGTATGGAGGAAGGAAGAAACATTTAAGACCAAGATGAGGCATATGAGACAGTAGTTGAAGAATACAGATAAGAATAAAATCAGCCTTCACCAGACAAATCAAGAATGGTAGTACTTTCAGCAGTGCCTCACTATCACACTATTCGATGCAAGGGTGTGGTACTAGGACAAAGAGGTTCAGTTTTGGTAGATGGAGGAGCCACACATAACTTCATTGATGCATATATGGTGGATAAAAGGAATATACAAATTGAACCATTCGATGGCTTCACAGTTGTCATTCCCGGTCACAACACAATGCAGTGCAAAACATGGGTTCCAAAGTTGCAAGTCACCATAGGTAACTATACTTTTGTTGACAGTTTTTATGTGGTTAATGTTTCTGATACTAATTTAATTTTGGGAGTAAAATGGGTGTATTCTATAGGGGAACATACAATAAACTACCAAATTCATGAGATGAAATTTCAAGATTCTAAAGGTGTACTAAGGGTTGTAAGAGGGCAGCACACTTACCCAAACCAAGTAATGACTTGAGATAGTATGAGATATATATTAAGGCATAAGGACATAGAATGGCCTTATGAATTTCATATCACATATAAAAATACAAACATAAATGTTATTGGTGAGTTGGTTCTTTCTCCTACATCTTACACTTCAAAAATTTGCAGCATTCATCCAAATGAAGTATGGGTGAAAGGTTCCTTTTCTATGGTGCCACATGAAGAGTATAAAATTTCTATCTCTCCTTTTGACGATAACATGATTAGAGAGACATCTTATTTAAATTTGTACCAGCATCCCTTGTCAAATTATGATGATACACATCCACATGGATGCACCTATGGTATTCCCTTGAGTCACTTGGAGACTCATGATTTTCATTGTTCCTTGCCTACTCCATTTGATGTTGGGGGAACTTCATCCCACACTTAGGTGAAGATACATATGATCAAAGGAAATTATTGTTGGAAGCAACATACTTTGTTATTTCATGATGATATACATATTCATGAATGTATTGATGAGACTTCTGTGAGCTACTTGAAGTCTCCATGTTTTATTTACTCCTTATTTGGTTCAGATTTTGGTGGAAGTTCTTCATTCACTTCTTGGATGAAAGAACACATGGATGATCATATTTATGAACATTATATACCTTGGGATAATAATTATGGGACATGGGATCCTCAACTATTTCATTGGGGCAGGTCTGATATAATACTTCATGCTTGTGTGTATGGGCTACATGGTGATCTACTTACTTGGAGGATCATATGGGACCCTGGGATCATTTTTTGTTTCATTGGTTTCAATTGTGGGGGAAACAAGAAGCATTATAGATTTATTCATCACTTGAGAAGATGTTTGTAATCATATTAGTGTAGCATACAAATCTGAGATTGATTGAGGACAAGCAATATTAGGTGGGGAGGACTGTAATGTCCCCATTTAAATAATTGCATAGCAATTCCATCACCCTACTAGTTCCTAGGTTGGATGGATACATTTGGAATTTTAATAAGGGAGATAATAAAAGATGTTGAGACATTAGAATGGGATAAATATTTAATAATGTATCTTATTAAATAAATAAAAGAGAAAATTGAAGTGGCAATGGAGCATGGAGACACATGGAGACTATCAAGCCCACACAAGCTAGAAATTTTGTGCCACATGGCATCCTCCTCTTTCAATTTCGAATCCATGCGAATTATAAAGGTTCTTGGATGATTTAGAAGGATAATACACTTGTCCATATGCATAATAGGTCTAATTTGGGAGGAAATGTAACTTACATGGGAAAGGAAGAGTCATTTTGGAGCTAGTGAGACACTTGGACTAGATTCCCTAGCTCTATGACAACAATGATGAAGATGCTATGAAACCTATGAAAAAAATTAGATATGAAGGCTGAAATATGACATATATCACATGTCAGGTTGAAACAGATCATCCGAGAGAGATCTCATGTGATTTGAGGAAGATCAATGGGCTCCAACTCGAATTTGGGGAAGGTGAAAGGCTAGGAAAGGGAGGACACATGGAAAATCATGATCACACACCCAAATTCGAATTGGATTGAGTTTGTGGATGGATTGGGAACCTTATAAGGATAAGTGTGCTTATAAAATACAGGAATCAACCAATAGAATTGATTTTGATCATTTTATAAATTTTTATTTGTGAATTGTGAGAGCTAGTGGATGATTAGTTTTCTTGCCTTAGCTAATTTCGAGGGTGAAAGATTCCCATCCGAGTTGGTGTTTGGAGAGGCCACTCAGGTATTTCATGGAGATTTAATGGAGTCTTATTTTTATGTTTAACCTACAGGGAAGCATGTGGATTCTTCTATTGCAACATTTTCTCTCAACCATTTCTAGTTTTCTTTGCATCTTCATGCTCATGGAGGGATTACGCATTGGGTGAGATAATGTACTATTTGGGAGATCTCTTCTGTTACAACTGATTTTACCACACATGGTGAATCACACTTTTATGGCCTTCCCTACCCCTCTGTAGACTCCTTAGACCCCATGGACCATTTTTGTACCTTTGATGTTCCCAAGATCATCCCTAAAAACATGCAATAATTGCCATACATGACTTTTAATCCCTTTCTCGTGTATATACGTGGATTTGACCCTTAAACCCATGTACATCGGGATGTGTGAAAAAGGCCAAATGATTTTGGAGTTTTCCTTGATGTGGATCTGAGTCACTTGTCTCTTGGCCTTCCATATGCTTTGACATTGCTTGAATTTGATCTTCCATTACCCCATTGAAGAGTTATATAAGGAACCCTTTTGATACATTGAAGGAGGAGGAATTGAAGAGAAAGAAAACTATAGTCCATTGTTTTCAGAGCTTATACTTGAGTCTGCATCCCTTTGTCCCTTGGAGCACTTTGTGTTCTTCCCAAGCTTTCCTTTTTCTTGTGAGCTTGCTATCGAGAGATGGAGGATTGAAGTGGTGGAGGCCCAAGTGGGGGACTCAGTTTCTCTGATTCACAGACGTGCCGACAAAGGTTGTCACTATTGTAATCTCTGTTTTATATCAATAGAAATATCTTTTCCCATCCAATAATGTGTATTTAAATGAGTATTTGATCCATGGATGGTTTTAAATGCTTATATGTTATTGATTATATATGCTAGAGTAGGTCTAACACAATTATATATAGCATGCTTGTCTTGTTTGCTGAATGTTGAGGAAGCCAATTGCCAATATAGGTGGGAATGGAAAAACTCAATGGGGATCTACATCAACCATCTGAAATAAGGTACGAATCGAGATCCTTTAGTGTTAGATGTTTCGTTTCTCTTGCATATAGGAAAAGATTGAGTTCTAGAGTTAATCTGTCTGTTGTGGTACCCCAAGCCATAGGAATTTCTCTCCGTAATAGAATTGGCGACTCCGTTGGGGATGTTCCTTGTTTTTATTTGGGGTTTGGGGGCACAATGTGCTTGATATTCTTGACTTTCTCTTTGTTTATACTTGTTTCTATGTTGCATTTTATAGTATGTTCATCCATTTGAACTCCCCTTTATTGGTTTGACCCTTGGCCTGCCTTTTACCACTGTCTTCTCTGTATACGCAGGTTTTTGGCCAAAAATCACGTACATACGCAGATTTTTGGCCCAAAGTCGCATATACACACAGGTTTTTAGCCAAAATCCACATATACATGCAGCTTTTTGGCCAAAAGTCGTGTATATATGCAGTTGTTCTTTAAACAGTCATGTACATCCTCCCTTTTGGTGAGTTTGATGTTGTGGGAAGTTGTTGGGTGGGTTGTGAGTGTGGTTGGGTCTTCCTTGGGTCTGATGTTGTCTATTGGATGCTTCTTTTGTGACCAAAGACCGTTTTTTCATTGATTTTTCTTTGAAAGTAGTTTTAGTCATTTATCCTTTTTGTTTTTCCATTAGTGCATTACTCTTTTTTGTCTCGGTGTCTTGCTAGGCTTGTGTTTTATACTTGCTGTAGAGACTGAGAGTTTTAGATGACTTTTATTGAATTTTTAATTCTTTTATATTGAAAAATACAAAGTAGTTGCACTCTTAGTTACATCTTAGATATGGATTTGAGGAGGTACTTGCATTGGATTACTTGGATGAGAGTTGTGTTTAGGCTTTCATATAGGAAGGATTGCATTGGAATTCAGAAAGGAATATCTATTTATGCATCTCATGTAGTGGCATACCCTATTTTTCATTTGACAAAGATTTCACTTAGCATTGTTTGTTATGGTGTGCATATTTACTTCACTGCTGAGTCATAACTTCATTAATTGCATGACCATTTCCCTTTGAGTAATTACAGCCAATTAAAATCAACGCATAATAAAATGAATTACACTCTTTTATTTTATAGGTTGCATCAACAAGATTAGGTTTTAGAGTCTTGGAATAGTTCATTGTGAGTTAATTCTCCAATAGCACTAAACAACAACAAGTAGGTGTCTATCCAGGTGAGATAGTGAAATCCTTGGTATAATTAGTATTTCTCAGGACACTCCTCTTACAAGGGAGTTAAGCATGAGGTAGTGTGAGTGGTTATTGATTGGGATGACCCCTAGTCATAATTGAGTAGCACTGGAGATATTTCCAGGATTGTATTCGTATCTGGCGGCTCTTTCGAGAGTTTCAGGCTTTGCTACCCTGCCCATATGGTTGATCCCGCCTGCGACTGTCCGCCTGAGCATTGGTTATATTGGGGTGACCTTAGTAGCTTTACCTAGGTTATCATAGGGGGTACTTGCAAAGGTTATTCTGTAGGTGTCCCGACCAAGTAGAGGTTGGATAGAACAGTCGCTTTATGCGTTGAAGCTGAAGGACACTATAATTGGTTACATACCTCCGCTTGTAGTGTATGGGAGTTTCGAGCCTCTCCTAGGTGAGACATACCTGCTGCATTCAGGAGCTCACATATCCTCCCTTTGGTTTGCTTGTATTTTGGCTGTATATTTTATTAGGAGTGTGATATTTGTGCGCTAGTTGGACTTTGGGATCGTGGTTACTTGAGTATATTTATGCTTTCTTGAGTTTGGGCCCTTTTATTTTCAACATGCCTAGTATCCTATCACCCGTTCTTGGTCCTGGTACAGACCCTAGTGTTAGACTTGGGGGCATCACAGCCCCTTACCGTGTTCATAGATTTAGGAGTGGTCACATTCTGCCCTCTACTCCATTTGTGGATGATGTTGACTCCATTCTCTAGGTCTTTACATTGGTGGTCACCCTCATGGGGGTGGTAGTGGATTTGTGAACATTGGGTCTACACCTTACTTTCCTTTTTATGTTCCATCGTTAACCACATTATTTCCTTTGGGTGCAGTTGTCATGATCATTCATCCCTACATCCTATAGTTTGGATTCTTTATTGAATATTTTGGATTGTTTTGGACTAATATGGTTGTCATGTAGGGTCCAGTTTTTGTACACTCTCTCCAAGGTTTCGACCCGTTTGTTCCTATCATAGGTATTATGTCTGAACTGGCATATAGGTTAGGATATCACATGCACTTGCACTTATGCATTTTCTTATGACCGTTCCATCTTAACCTTAGGTATGAACCCATTCTATCCTATCATGGAACCTTCTTGTTGTTTCAGAAGTGACATGATGTGAATGGTAGAGTTTGACCTTACATGGGTACCCTAGTTAGCTCCTTGTTGGAATTTGGTGCCCATTCTAACACTTTGTCCTTTAGGGTGTGGGAGTCCGTTGTATAGTATCGCCATGTCATTTCCCAAGAGCCTCATACTCCTCTTGATATTTTGTTGGCTTGTTTCCCCAGGACTCCCTTATGTCAAGTTGTAATTGCATTATCATGAGCTTTGCCTGCATTATTGAGCCTTATGTCGGCTTCCTTGCCTTTGAGTATCAGCCATATAGCCTGAGCTTGTCTCATGTCTAGCCACGCAGAGCCATTTTGTATATCCTTTGCAGCTTGATTCCCTATTTTTATCGGGAGGGGACTTTCCCCCGAGTGTCGCTATCCTACACATGTGTCCTTGCATTGAGCATAGGTATGTTCCACTGCTTGGAACTAGTTTGTTTGCCCATTGACACTCATATCCTCCTAGTCTATAACTATGAAGCACTTTCATTCTTTTTCAAGATTTTCAAAATATTTGAAAAAGTCCAAAAAACTCAAAAAACCAAAAAGCCGGACAAGAAAAGATGTTATCTTTGGTAGCAGTCGAGTTGTGTCGCCTTCGAACAGAGTACTGTATATCACATCTATTGGTTGGGTTAATAGTTTGACTTTAGGAGTTGTATTTGTTTCTCTGAGTTTATCTCCACTGACTGGTTAAGCTTCCAGTCCGTATGGAGCCTTTGTCGGTGCCTCCTATGTCACAGAGATGTCCCATTTTTGTATATCGAGTTTATGCTGCCTACATTCAGTCACCATTTTCCTTTATGCTCTTGTTCTAAGGAAGCTGAAACCTGAGTTAGCCATTCCTTAGTTATCTTGACTTTGCATGTCAGCCATTCCTGGTACAGTTACTGGTTTGTGCACATTATGAATGAATCCTTCCACATTATACAGCTTTGCTGAGTACCTCACGTTGGATGATGGGGGATGCCTTAATGCCCTCCTTCTAGTGGATTTCATCCCATCGAATTCAGATCATTTATTCTGGGATAGGAATATAGAGTCATTTTTTAGTGCCTTGAGACTTGTAGTGATCAGTGGCAGGTTCTCTCGCCATCAAAAATTTTGGGAATACATCAATGTCCCCTGATCGAAGGATCCTTTCAAGTGTTCGACCTCAACACATTTAGTCACACTTGTTAGTTTTCACTCTAGTACCTTGATTACCATTTTCATTATTGGTGGGTGATCTCGCGTCTGTTAACGGTATAAATTAATGAATGGTAATCAGACGATGGACTAACATGTTCAACCTCGACACCTCTATTCACATAGTAGGACATGTACTCGTAGCGGTTTGTGTAGAAGACCTTCCATATTGGTGCCATCTTATATATGCTACCTCCTTGATCATGCCAGTGTTTATGAGATTTCAGCTCTTGTGACTTGATTCCAGTATATGTCAGATATTTCTAGCCATTACAGAGATCTTGATCCATTATATATCTTCATCCTACATGGAGATCATGATCCTATGTATATATTCGTCATGGAGATTCTGAGCTATCTATATTGTATGTGGTGATGACCACACATGTCATATTTTGTATCATGCCTATTCATGGCCATTGTACTCTTATGTATCTGGGACTGCTACATCTACTTGCAGTTATGTGCAGAGTTTTATCATTGTATTGGATTGATTGGATGGCTGGTTCTTCCACTATGTTCTTCATCACTCCACTTCTGGGATGGACTTATAATGTATTTTGGCCATTGTATGACCCCTCTGACCTCACACATTAGGGGGAATCTATTACAGCTAATTTTACCACACATGGTGAATCACACTTTTATGTCCTTCCCTGCCCCTCTGTAGACTCCTTAGACCCCATGGACCATTTTTGTACCTTTGATGTTCCCAATATCATCCCTAAAAAAATGCAATAATTTCCATATGCAACTTTTAATCCCTTTCTCACGTATATACGTGGATTTGACCCTTAAACCCGTGTACATCAGGATGTGTGCAAAAGGCCAAATTATTTTGGAGTATTCCTTGATGTGGATCCAGGTCACTTGTCTCTTGGCCTTCCATATGCCTTGAGATCGCTTGAATTCAACC
Organism: Pseudotsuga menziesii; assembly: GCA_001517045.1. Taxonomy (NCBI): domain Eukaryota; kingdom Viridiplantae; phylum Streptophyta; class Pinopsida; order Pinales; family Pinaceae; genus Pseudotsuga; species Pseudotsuga menziesii. Next base: position 566,069 of record LPNX010954282.1, read on the forward strand.
TTCCATTACCCCATTGAAGAGCTATATAAGGAACCCTTTTGATACATTGAAGGGGGAGGAATTGAAGAGCAAGAAAACTATAGTCCATTGTTGTTGTAGCTTATACTTGAGTCTACATCCCTTTGTCCCTTGGAGCTCTTTTTGTTCTTCCCAAGCTTGCCTTTTTATTGTGATCTTGCTATCGAGAGATGGAGGATTGAAGTGGTGGAGGCCCAAGTGGGGGACTCAGTTTCTTCGATTCGCAGACATGCCGACAGAGGTTGTCACTATTGTAATATCTATTTTATATCAATAGAAATATCTTTTCCTATCCAATAATGTGTATTTAAATGAGTATTTGATCCATGGATTCTTTTAAATTCTTATATGTTATTGATTATATATGCTAGAGTAGGTCTAACACAATTATATATAGCATGCTTGTCTTGTTTGCTGAATGTTGAGGAAGCAAATTTCCAATACAAGAGAGAGTGGAAAAGCTCAATGGGGATCTACATCAACTGTCCAAAATAAGGTACGAATCAAGATCCTTTAGTGTTAGACGTTTGGTTTCTCTTGCATATAGGAAAGGATTGATTTCTGGAGTTAATCTGTCTGTTGTGGTACCCCAAGCAATAGGAATTTCTCTCCGTAACATCTTCCTAATATATTTATTATTGTAATCAGTTAAATATTCTCTATTCTTCATTCTCATAAATTTTCAAGTCGAAATACCCAATATTTGTATGTCAAATTGACTTTTAATGAGCAAACAATGAGCATTTCCACTCTATTTTGATATATGCCATGGTAATTCTTATTATTTCAAATGGAGGAATGTATATCTAATAAATATATGATGAATGGAATGTAATTAATGTGTATTTTAATTCTCATGTTTAGTACTTAAGAATTGGAATCCATTTTACTCATTTTTATTGCATTGGGAGAAGATTTGGTGCATTTTCCCCAAGGGTCGAAATTGTGATTTGAGAGTTGTTTTGGAAAGAGTCATAATGGCCTATATAAACTAAAACATGATGCAAATGAGACTTTAAAAATTTCCCTTACACATCCCCTACCTCTCTTCATAAATTCAAGTGACTTTGGGACCATTTGGGAATCCATTTCTGACAATTACCCAGGGGGAATTGGAGCCCTTATTTGCTAGTAAAGACTCCTACTTTGAACAAAAAATTAAAAAAGTTTTCAGAAGTAATTGGGGGGTCATAAAATATCCATTAACATAATTTTTAAGTTATAATATCAGTCATGTACTTTATGATAAAATTTGGGAGCATTTGGGTCAATTTGGAGGTCTAGACATCAAAAGTAGTTAAGATCGAAATTGGGGAAAAATGAAAAAATTGGTCATTTAATAAAATTTCAAAAAGGGACATTACAAAGAGGATCCTTCAATATGTACAAGGAAATTTGGGGTACACTATGCTGCTAGTTCTCCACTAGAACTAGTAGGATTTTCTGATTCTATTTGGGGTGGTGATCCCAATGACAGAAATTCCACTTCAGGTTTTGTATTCATGCTTGCCAATGGTCCCATATTCTCTTCAAGTAAGAAACATCGCACTATTTCCCTTTATTCAGCTGAGTCCGAGTACAGAGGAGTAGTGAATGCAGCTTCACATTGTGTGTGGTTGCAAGGAATTCTTAGGGAACTTGGTGTTGCACTTGATTCACTCACTGTCATTTGGTGTGAAAATCAAAGTGCAATCAATATTTCCATAGATACAGTATAGAGATAGAGGAACAAACACATATAGATACACATGCACTACATTCGTGGCTTGGTGCGTGATCGGGTGATAACCTTGCAGTATTGCCCTTCCACTGAGAAAACTGCTGATATTTTCACCAAGTGCTTCACAGAGAAGGCCTTCACTTACTTGAGATCACTACTTGAAGTGAGTGATACATGGTGATGGTTGGAATTCACCTTCATATTTTCCCCATTTCCTTGTTTCATGGACAAATAATTTTTTTGTTGTATGAGGTGACTTGGGACTTTGTTGCCAAGGCCTCCATGACATTTTTGGTTAAGTTGTACTAATTCAAGATTAAGGGGGGTTAGAAAAGTAATACATCCTTAGTACCTCACTTTAGACCTTAGAATATTTCATTTTATTTTATGCATTGATATCTACAGTTTAGACTTAGGGAAATTGGTCTAGCAAGTTAACTGGTTATTTTGGCCCATTCACACACACACTAGCGCTCTATATTGGTAAAAGTGGAACATTTTTTCCCTCATTAATGACCTTGGTGTCTTAGAGAGCTTCTATTCCTCTTTTTATGGAATTTGGTTTGACTAGGGGTGCTAGTGATGTTTTTAGACTACTTTGGCCCTTCTTGTGCATTTATTGTTCACCTTGAGCCACTCCCACACCTCTGTTTGCTCACCCAGGACTTTCATAGACCCATTTATGCTCCAAAATTCCACACCAACGTTCACTCTAGGTTTTGTTATCGTTTGGGGTGATTCAAGAGCTAATTGGTCCACCTAGGGGGGGTGGAGGTCAAATCTAGTTATGACACATGTGCACTCCCAAATGGCTTCTTAAGACTCATGATTTTTCACAAATGTAATATATATCTGTTCTAAACATATTTACATGTTAGAAAGTGTTAATAATATCCACTATTGGCTTCATGTGTGAACGCAATTTCAGTCTTTTCAACTAATTTGTATTTGTTTTTGTAAACTAGAGCGAATTGTGAGAGTTTCTTGGCTTCTAGAGCTAGCTGTGAATAAATTCTCACAAGAGTTCTTACATATATATAAGTGATAGTGAATCATTTATCCACAAAAATGATCTAATACATTGATATCCTTTTGTATATTTTGGATGATCATTCACACCGATAGATGATTCTTCCATTCTTCCCTTGCTTCTATTATCCAATCAGGTTGTATGATAGAAAGAACACAAAGTAATTGTTTAATTTGTGAACCATTGATATACAGGAAAATGAGAGAAATTGAGAATATAATTATGTAGTGGAATCTCAAGAACAATGTACATTGAATAAGATAAATTTGAGACAAATCTTATAAGAATTGATCAGTAAATTACAACATTAATCTTCGTCAATTCTAGCAGTATACAACAAAGTTACAATAAGGATAATTCGAATCATGTGGATAAGATTCGAATCTACCAACTCAATCCTGACTGACTGGATAACTAGAAGTGTCTAAATTAGTATCAAAGATCACTAGTCGAACTAGAGATGTCTAATTCAGTCTATCAATTAGTTAAAACAATTAAACTAATGAGGTAGGTGAGAAAAGGTGCCTACTCTCATGCAACCATGAAAGACTGGCGCTAATTGAACTGAAAGACATCTAGGTAAATTTAACTGGAGGTTAACTTAGCATAACTCCTTACCTACCAGAACCAACTGATGGACAATGTTGGTGGCACTCAGAGTGGCTCTTAAAACATAGGGATTGATCTCAGAGGCACATTAACTGATGCATGAACAAGCAGTAAGTGTCAGTTAACCTCTATATGTGTTCCCCACACTCTATTGGTTGGTAGTGGTGGCACCAATGGCTCTGGTGGACCCAATATCATGGTGGCACCAACCTCAAGTAAATGAATCTTAAGTTAGGAAAAATGATCTAATAGACTATATATGGACAAGGGAGGATTATATAATCCTAACACCCCCCCTTAATCCTAACTTGGAAAAATTTGGGCCTTGGTAACTAGGACAAAATTCACCCATTACAATCTAAAAGAATTAAAATTTTCTTAATAAACCAAGGAAAATGTGGAAAAAATCATGGGAACCCCCCCCTCTCAAAATAAGCAGTGAATTAGGAAAACAAGCTATACTTAAGAGAAAATTTTCCACTTTGGTTAATAACTTGTAAAAAAATTTCTACAATTTGCAATAGCAAATGCAGTATCTTGGTTCTTCTACGCAACAACATCTTGAGACTATGCATGTGAACCTCTCCAAAATAAATGATTATGTCTGGAGGATTTTTCCTCTTTGGAAGAAGAAGAATATGCTCTATTGAATCAGGAACATAGACAACTTCAAGATGAAAATTGGACCCATGTAGAGCAACTGAGATCAACCGATGAGAGAGAAAAAGTGATTTAGAATTCAAACTATGTGAGGAAAACCCAATAAAGTTATATATTGTAGCCTTTAACATCAAACCATGTGTGGTAAAATCAACTCCAAGTGTTAAGAGCAAGTGTCTAAGCGAATGAAAAATGTCTCCATCTTTACTAGTTCTGTGAGGAGATGAGTATGTGATCAAGTAGGAAGGAAGAGAAGCCTTAGGACTGTGGAGAACGAATGCTTGATATCCATTATATTATATAGCTTCAAAAATAACCAATGATTCATAAAATATAATATCAACAAACTCATGAGAGAAAACTGACATCAAATCCCCAACAACAATTTTGAAAGAGACTTGAGGTACTTGATTTTTCACACCAAAATTGATGAGAACAACTACAAGCATTACTAGAGGCTCTTGAAACTTAAAACTTGAAACAAATAAGGTCATATAATATCCAAATAATCTCATATCATGTACAAGAGTGTGGAACAAAGCCAAGTACCCCACCGAGATGGTAGATACACAAGGATAAGGAGTCACTTCAAGGAGACTTTATTCAATTCAAATTGATTGCGTTGAAGATTTTGTTTCTTCTTCATGTTGAAAAATTTTCTTTGGTGAGCTAGTGTGAGTTGTCTGATATACAAATAAAAAATTTGCTGCAAGAGAGGGAACAAAGAGTACATTCTTGAACTCATCATGTTGGATTTTATTAGAACCTCTCCTAGTAGTTGGGATTTGGGACCCATCTCCCATATGAGTTCTAGGTCCTCCTGAGAGATATAGAGTAGTGAAGGATTCTTTGGAGGAAAAAATGTGGTTGGATGCTCTAGAATCTATCAAGTAAGCATTTGACAGAGTGAGGCCTGGCTTCAAGGCATGGTATCTCTCATATTATTCAGTCCTCTCTCCAACATCAGACATCTCTGCACCTTGTGAAGGGCGATATTGTTCTGTTCAAGGAGTGTTGTCAATTGGTCAATGGTCTTCTTCATGCATTGATTCTCCGCCAATGAAATCCTCTCATACAATATGGACACTTAGTATTCTCTTTCTTGGAACCCGAGGCTCCGTTAGAAGATCTATGATTCTCCTTTGGATTTGAATAAGTGGCGTTGGGCTCCTTCCCTTTGTTCTTCCCTCTTGCTTGTGCATTGTTTGAGTCTATCACTAATAGTGCTTGATTTTTGGAGGTTTGAATCACTCCCATTTGAACCAATTTATCTTTCTATTGTATTAAGGACTCAACAAAAGCATCTAGAGAAGGAATCTTCCAATTAGGGATGGAATCTCTTCTGAAATGGAAGGTAGAGACAAAGACAGAGTACTCTCATCCAAGCTTGCTCAGTACTAATAGAACCAGTTTCTCATATTTCCTCTCTATTTTGCATTGTTTACATTGAAATGCTAGTGACTTGAATTTTGTGAAAGAATGCTGGATAGTTTCGAAACTGTTGGGATGCAATGCAATGAGCTCATTCTCCAATATGTTCCCTCGAAGCTCATCTTGTTTTCCAAACAAGGATTCAATATTCTCCCAATATTCCTTCGGAGTTTTCAGTCCCTCAACGTAAAACAGAAGATCCCAGGAGATATGAGTGCATAGGAAGCCAAAGGCTTCATCCAACCGATTCAAGAACTTATTTTTCTCAGTAGGGTGTTGGGGCTCTGTCTCTTTTCCCATTTTCATCCTAAACATTCCAAGCTTGTGTAAGGAGACCTGCATATATGCCCTCCAATCAACATAGTTGAAGGGTGTAAGGATTTAGGGTACAAGAGATGAGGAATCCATCAATATTTCCAGTGATTAGTCATTTCTTCAACAAGCTATGTAGGTACTTGCAGGTAACAATGCAAAAACCAAAATCAATTCACAATAATGTCAGTTTCAAGCCTTCCACCTCAACATGTACACTTTCTTAGGGTCTGTCACACATGCAGAGAATTATCTGGATGAATCCAGAGTTAGCAAGGAAAAAATTGTAGGATTTCTGTGGAAAACTAGCTGATTCAGGTGTACAATGGAGATCAAACAGACTTGCTGCTATCTTGAACAAGGATCTGATACCATGTTTAATTTGTGAACAATTGATCTACATGAAAATGAGAGCAATTGAGAAGTAGAATTATGCAATGGAATCTCAAGAACATTGTACACTGAACAAGACATATTCGAGACAACTCTGATAAGAATTGATTAGTAAATTACAACATTAATATTCATTAATTCCAACAGTACACAATAGTGTTACAATAAGGAGAATTTGAAGCATGTGGATAAGATTTGAATCTACCAACTCAATCATGACTGACTGTCTAACTATAATTGTATAAATCACTATTAGAGCTCTCCAATCTAAATGCAGATGTCTAATTCAGTATATTAATCAGTTAAATCAGTTAAAATTATGAGGTAGGTGAGAAAAGGTGCCTACTCCCATGTAGCCATGCAATATTGACGCTAACTGAACTGAAAGACATCTAACTGAATGTAACTAGAGGTTAAATTAGCATAACTACTTACCTGCCAAAACCAACTGATGGAGGCTGTTGGTGGCACTCAAATTGGCTCCTAAAATGCAAGGATTAGTCTTAGAGGCACATTAATTGATGCATGAACATGAAGTAAGTGTTAGTTAACCTCTATATGTGTTCCTCACACTCTAGTGGTTGGTACTGGTGGCACCGATGGCATCAATGGCACCAGTGGACCCAATATCATGGTGTCACCAACCTCAAGTAAATGACTCCTAAGTTAGGAACAATGATCTAATAGACAATATATGGACACGGGAGGATTATATAATCCTAACAGTAATGCCTCAACATTCTCATGTTTTCTTGAGAGTGCACTTTCCACCATATTTTGTTTCTTTATTTTATAGAGGATTTTAAAGTCATATCCTAACATCTTGGTTACCCATTTTTGTTTCTATTCTAAATATAGTCTATGTTCCAACAAGTATTTAAGATTATCATGATCTATTTTGACCTAAAATTGCCTACCTATTAGGTAAGAATGCCATTGTAATGTCTCTAAAGTACACTCTATTTTTTTGGTAAGGGTCTTTATGAACTTATAACATGTAAGGAGATTGCTCTCTTGCTTGGTTTTAACCTCTTAATTAGTAAATTAAATCCATCAATGGAAACTTGTGATAATTCTCCATATTTATAATTTTTGTAGTTATGGGCATTCTTTCGCCATTTGTTATGGGAAGTATTGTCATTGTTTTTTTTTTCTTCCATACACTACATGGCTATTAGTTGGTTTGATGTGCAAAAATTTATATTCCCAAATATATTATTTAATTGATAATAAATATTTCTCCCATTATGGTTATTGACCCATAGAAGGCTTGAGCTTACTTAGCATGTTGGATAAGACATTTTTATTCTCATCTTTTATGGGTACCTTACTCAGAGTAGCTTTTACATTGAAATTATTCCCTTCCTTTTGTTGAAGTACTTACAACAAGATTTAATTTACCAATTTACTATCCTTGGTTTTATGGTATTGATCATTGTGAATTATAGTTTCCAAGGAGTTAGGACAACTATGCCCTTGCATTTATTTCTTGTCACCATTCTCATGGTTCCCTAATAATTAGTGTATTACTTGTATGTGTGCAGGGTCCCATATTGTCATACTCATAGCTTATGATAACTCTAAGTTCCATCCATTTCTTACCTATACCAAGTGACAATCCATATCATAACAAACATATCATACTATCAATTTAGTCTTAAGTCTTTTGACATAGCTATCGAGCATTTGTTAAAACCGTGGGAATATTGTGTATATCTCCTAAGGTTCATACAATATAACAAATCCTTGGTATTCAAACCATTACTGAAGATATTTTGCAATGTTAAACCCTATATGTTAATGTGGTGGTTGGTTTTTCCAGAAGAAAAGATCAGTTCCTTGTTATTTCATAGAAATCAAAGGTAACTTGTTACATCAATGGTAACGTCTATGCATGTGGAAAAAAACACAGCTTCAGGAGTATGTCCTCTTAGTCTAAATACAGGAGGCATCTAATATGAGTATCTCTAGTGCTTGAGATATTGAAACCTTCATCCACTCAGCTATCATCATCAAACAGATGGTACTAATCATGCACCAATGGCTAATCCAAAGAAGAACCTCTATTAGGATATCAAAAAAGTGAGGGAACATCCACCTCAATCATCCAAAGGCTATAAGATACTGCCAAGCTCATAAGGCTTCAAAAAGAAAAAGAATGTAATATGATCAGAGCTAGAATAGCTGAAAGGAGCCATGGTCAGTGCATTCACCTTCAATGAATTCTTAGTACTGAAAAAAGGCCTGAAGCCATAGATAATGTTTCTTTGGATAAGCCATCAGCCATATCATTGTACTCTCTGAATATGTGAGCAACATCGAGTTGGATGAAGCAAGATTCCATATCTCGAATGTTATGACACCAATTATCTAATGAGATAGAAGAGAGTGTTGATCTCCTATTGAACCAGTTGATGATAACCGAGGAGTCTCCATGAATGTCAAGATAAGGAAAACCACATAATTTGGCCGAGAATAGTAAAGTCCACAGTGCAAGAAGTTCTGATCTTGTGTTTGTACTCTGACCCACACCCATTTTCATGCAAATATAATGGTCCTAGCTGAACATAAGATGAACACCAATGCCTCCCAACCTGTTGGTTGAGCCACCATCAAAGGACCTAGTAGGAAAGTCAATACAGACACCATTCCAATAGTTCTCCTTTTGAGCTTTAGCTATGAATGAACTGGATAGATTTGTAGCTGTTCCAATAAAGTGTGCACAATAAAATTAATGTCTGGCTTTTTATCATTAAAGATACATCTGTTTCTGGCCAACCAAATTTTCCAGGCCATCAAAAGAGGGAGATATGTAATATTTTTTTCCATCCTGAACCAAGAATCTACATTCTACATGAATGATGTCTCCTTCCAGATAATAGGGACACAAAGATTGGAGCTAGAATAAGATAATACCTTTCGAGTGAAGTAGCAGTCAACAAATAAATGGTCTACAGACTCAAGCGCTGCTTTGCATAAGCAACACTAGTGATGACCGACCCAACCTTTTTTGTTTAAATTTTCCCATGTATGAACACGATTGGATAGACACAACCATTTAAAATAGATAATTTTCTGAGGAATGTGAAATTTCCAAATCCAGATGAGTGCTTCAATAGGTCGGTTACCAACAGACATATTGGCAATCAAATAATATGCCAAATTTGCTTTAACCTTACCATTCATCTTATTGAACATCCATACCAAAGTATCAGAGCCATCTCCAATGTGAATCCATCCATGCTGAAGCCCATTAACATAATGAGTCCATAAGACCTTCCGTTGACCACCCAGATCTAAATCATCTGTAGAGAGCCAATAATCAAGAGTTGAAGAAGCAAAACCCCAGTTGCAAGCATTACACAGACAAGAGATACTGTAATCCTCCAGGCAAAGTCTAAGATCCTCTGGCAGGATATAATCAAATGAGAGTCCAGCAATCGGATCGATGCTGATTTTTATACTCTTTCTATTACCAGTCTTCCACCCCAGACATTTGGTCATCCAAGAAATAGCTCTGATGAAACCATTCCACATATACGATGTACCTTGAACCGTGAAAGAATGTTGACGAAGCCATACATCGACAGTGTTGTTTTATAGATATTTGTGCTTAACAATTTGAGACCAGAGACCGTCACCATTGAGAACTGACCAAAGACTTTTCATGCGTAAGGCCAAGTTGAACCATTCGAGATTATTTATATTCCAGCCACCGCGTTCATAAAGTCTTGAGATCATGAGCAAGTCAACCAAGTGGTATTTATGATTCCCGGTAGAATTCCCCACGGGAAATTGAATATATAGTGATGGATGTATGTTAAAATGGTACTGGGCATTCGAGCCAAAGAAAGCCAATAAACTGCCATACCCATCATGACTGATTTGACAAGAATCAGTCTGCCACCTAGTGATAGTAGTATGTAAGTCCAATTGCTTAACTTATTTTCAAACTTCTGAATGAACCATCTCTAGTCTTTAATTCCATAACCTAGGGGTTTGAGGTAGTACCCCAGGTATTTGAATCCAGAAGTGAGGGGTTCCATTTTGAAAGACAGCAGTGAGCAAATTCTGGTTCTGATAGTCTTATCAATATCATTATACAGGAAAGAGGATTTGGCCTCACTAATTTCCATACCAGTGGCAAAGAAAAAGGTATCAAGGAGCTCCTTATAGTTCTACCACTCCTCGACAGTACCCAAACCAAACAATATAAAATCATCTACAAGTAATAAGTGAGTGAGATTCAGAATTGGAGACACTTTAACACCAGAAATAACCCCCCTATACTGTGCATTAGTGATCAGTAAAATCAAGCTTTCAATGATCAGTATAAAGAGCAGGGGGGATAGGGGACATCCCTTTCTAATGCCCCTTGAGGCAGCGAAGAATCTAGAAGGCGTCCCATTGATGAGAACAACAAAGTTGGAAGATTCCACATAGACCATAACCTAGTTCACAAAAACGCCTGGTACCCCAATCTGTAAAAGGACCAACCTAAGGAAATACCAGTTGACCTTGTCAAAAGCTTTCACAAGGTCAAGTTTGAGGACCATAATCTTTTTCTTTTCAAATTTGATGGAATGAAGAACTTCTTGTACAATGCCTATAGGCTTAATGATATGTCTATTATGTAAGAACCCAAACTGATGTCTGGAAATAACCTTATCCAGAACAACTTTTAATCTAATAGCCGCCATCTTAGAAATAGTTTTGTATATCAAGTTGCACAAAGAGATGGGCATGTACTCAGCAAAGGAGGTCAGCCTGTTACTCTTGGGAAATGAAGTTATAAACGTAGCATTGAGAGCACCTATAAACCTGCCCTCAGCCCTAGAGTGTTCAACAGCTTTTAGTATGCCAAGCTCGACAAGGTCAAAGAAGTGGAGATGAAATTCTATCGGCCATCCATCAGGGCCAGGGCTTTTTTCTTTTTTAAACCCCCTGAGTACACTTTCAATTTCTAGTAGTGTAAAATGATTGATAAAAAGTACTCTTTATCCTCCTCTTGGACAAAGGAAGGGAAAAGTCTGATTAGATTTAGTTGAGCCTCAATATTAGTGTTACCATCATCAGAGAAAAGGTCAGAGAAATGTTGAACACCCATAGTCTTATGCTTAGTATCATCCTCAATCATATCTCCATTTCGGTCCTTAAGTGCCCAAATGGATTTTGAGTTTCTCCTGGTTGAGGCGAAGGAGTGGAAAATTTTAGTATTAGCATCCCCCTCTTTGATCCAGTCCACTCTGCTTTTGAGCTTCCAGGTAAGAATCTAATGGGCCAATAAGAATTCCTTCATGGCTTTTAAATATGAGAGCAAAGTAGTGTCCTCAACAGAGAGAATACCAAAGGATTGGGATGAGAGAAGACCAAGTATAGTTGTGTCAATCTCCTTGGCCTCCTTAGTTCTATTAGAAATCTTTCTTTTTTCCCAATCCTTGAGCAAGCATTTCAGTCTTTGAAGCTTAAAGGCTAAGGCAAACATGGGACCCATAGAGGGTATAGGAAAGGACTAGGAAGTAGAGACAATATCATTGAAGTTATCTTCCAAGAACCAAGCTCTATTGAATTTGAAGGGATAAAGATGACAAGAAATTCTAAAGTTCCACTCTAGACAAACAGGATAGTGATCAGAGATCTCAGAGGGTTGAGTCCAGGAGTTATAGCTTCCAAGAAGTGGAATAAGATGTATGAAAGCTATAAATCTGTCTAATCTTTTGCTAACACCCTCAATGCCCACTCTTCCATTCCTTCGAGTAGGGCCAGGTGTAATGGGAGTAAGATCTAATGTGGTGGTTGGTTGATATTGGTTGATATTTAATGATGCCATGTGAAAAGAAAGGTACTTTACCTTGGGATCCTTCCACGTGGACACTTGCATTGAAGAAGGTATTTTGGACTTGGTAACTCTCCCAAGCCGCTATGATTTTTGTCATTCGATGTTTCTATCATTAGAATCCTTAGTTTATTTCAAAAGTAACTAGATTCGATTCTATACCTAACGAACTTCTAAGCCAGTGTCTTAAGCGTGGCTTAAACTGTAGGAAATATGTATGGTCAATGTGGTTAAATTACTCCCGTAATTACTAGGTTTATTTTATGGGTGCCATGTTATATACAACACTTGCGAGATTTGAATCCCTTACACATTGTTTGGATATGAGAAAAGCGTAGGGTTTGACCCATACGTTGAAGTTGTAGCTTATATTGAATTGGAAATGGCAAAACATTTCATAATTGTATATTTATTTGTGGTAAACGATTATGTGGAAAACGTTGGTATGTGACAAGCGTTTTATTCTGTATAAAATTCTTAGTTTGGGTACTTTTATATCTAAGTGATGCTTTTATCTTATAATGTAAAAATTGTGGATGGATTTATTTTATGCTTAATGGATTCTTAAGATCTGGGCTTTTAGAATCCTGACCTCCTAGTCTATGTGCAAGATTATGTATATATGTTTAATTTTATGATTATAAAATTGATTATATAATTGATTGTATATATATATAGCTTATTTGTCATTTTTATTTAGTTTAAATGATTATTTAGAATTGTTGCTTAAAATTTGATATGTGATAAGATTTTTATTTCTATTATATATATTGATGTGTCTATGGCTATGTTCCTACAATTACTTTATGGTGAATTGATATCTATGTTAGATTCTTTTAGTTTGGATCCTCTACCTGGTTAGGGATCATTGAAGCTTTCTCCCTAGACTAGAAACGACCTATGATATTCATCCAGTCTTAGTAATCTGTGTAATTCTATCAAACAAATACAATACTAGAATAAAGACAGAAATTGTGAAAAGTTCTAATGCTGCAAATAATTTTAGTAATAGAAATTTACAGTATAAAGATATTATAAAATATAAAAGATCAACCAGTTCAGCAGTTTTCATACAAATATTTGTACAAAACATAGTTTTTAACCTGGTTATTGCAATCCCCTAAATTAAATACATAAAATAAGAGATACTTGAAAAGATAAATGCTTGAATAGATAAATATTTGAACAGATAAATATAAACTTAGAAATTAATACATAAGTACGTATCAGTACTCTTTCGCTTTCCAATTGATCTTGGAACTACCACATTCCACCCAACCATAGACCTCAAACCGTTTCTGGTTTGTTTCAATAGGTCACCCCCAAGCCGAACCGAGCATGTTAGAGATAATAGAAGACTTAGGGGAAATTTGTTATCTTTCTTAGCTATCTAATAAAGTAGTCACAAGGTCCATTTACCAACCCTTTTTAGTGTCTTTGCAATAATGATTTTCTCTTTTCCAAACTTCCTTGGACACACCAAATATCTCTTTTGTAATTTGAGCGCTCAATAGACCTACAACTAAACCCTCTAGTGAACTAGGGAATCATTTCCCCCGTAACGTCCTCTCTCTGCTATTTATAAGTTTTATTGAGAATAAAGGATTCTACTATTTAGGTTTAAACACTTTGTTCAGTCTCTAGTCAAACTAAATGTTTTTGTATCTATCTTTTATTTAATTATTTGATTTTAAATCCTCACAATTTAATTATAGATAATAAATTATATATTTGATTTAATAATAATAGTATTTAATTCTATCATCTAGTTTATTTTAGTTATCAACTACTCAAGCATTCTGATCTCTTAGCATGCTCGATTCCTCGTTTAGTGGGATCCCTAGCTAGTCTTTAGAAATAATAGAAGAGATAAGTGTCATAAAATTTAATAATAATAAATATGTTTCTAATGCTCCAGAGCTCTAGCTCAACATCAGTGATCCAAAAAGAGTCTAAGTGCTCCATAGCATTACTTGCTCAACACTTAGCTCGAAATAGTTCTGGTTCTCTAGAGCTCTCATCTCAACAAAAGATCAAACAATAGTCTTTGGTGCTCCAGAGTTTGTTACTCAACACCTATTTAATCCTTCTAAAAATATTCCAAGTGTTCAGGAGCCTCATAGCTCGACATTGAAGCATCACATTCCGTAATAAATGTTTTTGTGAAGTATGGTGTGGTCAAGACATAGGCTTTGTACATTATATCTTTAAGTTGTTAAAAAATATTGAGTTGACTATAGAGTCTAAGAGAATGAATCCTTCTTTAGTAATGTTGTTATAGGTGTTGCTATTCTTCCATATTTCTGAACAAACTTGTGGTAGTACCTTGTCAAACCTAAGAATCCTCTAAGATTCTTCAAGGTTTTGGGAATCAGCTAGTCCAACATGGCCTTAATTTTGTAAGGGTCTACCTTAAATTAAATTAGGAGGTAAAAAAGAGTTTACCTGGTCATTTGCACGTCAAGAAGGCATGGTTGCGATGTACACCAAATTTCAAAATTTTCCCACCATTTGGTAAAATTCAAAATCCACTTAGCAAGCAACATAATATAGAAATTCTACCACGTGGACCACCAATAATAGGACATTTGAATAGAGAAAGTACAACATAGGTTCTTAGGTTCTCAAAAGTAGTACAGATGGTAAAAATAGTTTTTTCAGTTGGTGTTTCTTTTTAATTTTACCTTGCTCTAGTGCGCCTAAAAAACATAATACACCATTGTGGTAGTTGAGAAAGACCACACTGTAATCGAAAATAAAAATAAAAAAATAATCCTAATTTGTTCACTTTTTAACCCTAATTCAATGCGGCAATTATTTTGTACATCGGTGCAGTGGAAAAATCTAAATTCACAGCTGGTGATTAGAAAAAATTGAAATATTTTCCATCCCACTTTTTTTTAATTTTACCCTATACATGTTTGTATTTATCAAAATGCACAGGTAGCTTGAGGTTAGGTAAACACACCATTGGTGAATATGAAAATATTTTAAAAAAATTTGTATGGGTTTTTCTTTTACCCTACTTCGATGCTATGGAATTTGTTGCATACTGGTGCACCAGAGTAAGTTAAACACATCGACTGTAGAATTATAGAAGTTTTTTTTCCACTTGATGGTAATTTGAACCGTGGTGCAACATGATTTATTTCTGTACCGATGTGTATTGGATGTTGCCGCACCGATGCATTTTGTTTGTGTACAAGCATCGAAAAAAAAATCCACTAAAACCTCAGCCCGATTGTCTTCGCTAGTGACCATGGATAACTTTAGGGGCTATATGAAGGGGGTTACAAAAATTTAGTGGGTTGTTTTATTATATGGAAATGATTTTTTCAGCTAAAATATATTGTTCGAACATTTATAAGAAAAAAAATCCAAAATTAATAGTCTCCCGTATATTAATAAGGAAAATGAAAAAATAAACTATTTTCACCCTAGCAAAATCTCCTTCCAATCTATCTTTCACCCCCAATTTCTTGATAAAATCTAGTGAAACCACTCCTTCACCCCCAATTTTCAGTCATGGAGGCTCCCAAGGGTTATTTCTCTCTCTATTTTCCTTGTAATTCACGCATATGGTTGCATTTTCCTGTATTTTTAGTCAATTTCATGTGATATCTTTTTTGCGCCCTTGATTTACAGTATTGGAGGGAAAATCAGGGGCTATTTTGTTCTATATAAAGGCTATAGTGATTTGTGGTTCACACACTTTGGATAGCGCTTGTAGGATGAAGGTTATGGGTGATGCAATTCCACTTTTCATTCTTAGTTTTCTTGACATTTTAATCTTCACATAACATATCCATTGGCAAAAGCTCAGGTCTTGAAGGGCCATGCTGCACATGCAATTTATCAGAGAATTCAAACTCACATCACGCTTTTTATCCAATAATTTATGTGGTATGCCTTTTATCATTCTTTTTATGTTTTTTATCCGCGTTTACAATAATTTATTATATTGTAAATTTACCTTTTATCATGCTTTTTATTATTGATTCTTTTTAAGGCATGTTGAATTCTAGGGAACTCTTGATTCTTAGGGATCATTTTGTGTTATTAGGGTTTTATTCTATCCTAGTAGTATTGGTTTTGTGAAAGTGTTATAGAACTCAAAATATATGATTTATTTTATGCATTGTCATGTTTAAACTATCAACTGCCATTTATATGTTGTTAGTGGGCGCTACTCTTGATGGAGAGACACCACATGGTTTTTATATATTCAAATTGAATTTGACTCATTTGTTTAAAATGTGCTTTTATTAGGATCTTGATATACAACTATTATTGGATCTAAGGAATTAATGAGAGTGTATATGTTCACATTTTATGTTTGTTATTGGTGATGTTTGGGATGTTTGTAATACAAATGAATGCAAACTAATTGTAATGACGAGGCCACAATAGAATGATTATTATTTTGGCTACCTTCTTTTAGAGTTGTCCAAAGCATACTGGAAGATTCTTTTATTTGTATTGAGAAGTTCGCGATTGGTCAAAAAAATTATTTGTATTTCCAAGTTCGTCAATTTTATTTGTGACCTAAATTTCTTGGGTTTGTTACTTGTTTTACGATATATTTTTTTTGTAAGGGTCATTTAGAAGTAAAAGTTTTTTGGTGATTTTTTTTTATGTGTAATTTCTATCATCATGCAGAAATGGATCTAGTTATGTATGATAAATATATGATTTATTTGGAACATGATATTTCGTTTCTATTATGATTGTATATTTATATGTATAAGGCATGATTGACCTGAGATGTAGACATTATGATATTTTATATCTATACTTTTGTATTCAATGAGGGTGCTAAAAGAATTTTACCACATTTTGTGTGCTTTCAAAAATTTCAAGGATGTTGATACAAACACCTCCTCAATTTATCTAATAAAAAGTAGTCTTTAACATAGTAGTTCTAATGATATGTGTGATGGTGCATTAATGTGATTTCTATTCTTGTTTGTGTATGTTCTGATTTCTAATAACCATTGCATGATTCTATCTAACTCTAAAAATTCTAAATCAATTGACATCATTCATATTTTGATTGTCAACAAAAGAAATGAAAAAGTGGCATTCGTATCTATAAATAAATAAGTAGGTTATTTTTTTCTTAGAGGGTAGCTTAAAAATGTCAGATTTGGAAAATAATCTAATTGGGAATTCATACACTATATTAAGGTTTTAATAATACTCCACGTGGTAATAATGGTTTGTGGGTGCCATAATCACTCCACAGTGTAAAGTGTTCAATTCTATCAATTTTTCAGTATGTCAAGATTTGGGTCCCCCCATGTCTGTTGGACCATTAAGGGAGGAAATAAAAAGTGGAGTCCCCACTTGCCTGAATCTAGTTAGTGTAGTTGTGTTTCACCAACATTTCCAATTATGAGTGACCATTATTGCTTGTGAAATGTATAAATGAATCCCTCCTCTCCTCATTCATGCATTTGTTCATTTGAGGGTCTAGGATTCGAGAGAGTCAAGATCTGGTATATGCTCTTATATTTCACTACCCTAGTAATCTACATAATCAAAATCTGAGTCTTCCTAGCAAAAGATTCACCAATATGTTACAAGGTTTTATAATTTGATGAAAGATTCACCAAGTTTTTACAATATTTTATAATTCAGTGAAATATTGGCCAAGATTTTACAATATCTTATAATTTAGTTAAAATTTCGCTAAGAATTTACAAGATTCTATATTAAAATGAAAGATTGGCCAAAAAATTATATATATATATATATATATATATATANGCCTACACTATAAACATATATTTGGGCACTTTTTGGAGGAGTATACAAAAAATCCTCTAATATAGGGTCTTTTCTTTGTAGTGAACCTACTAGTTATAATTGAGACTCTTATTAATCCATGTGGGGTTCTTGTTGGATATTGTGAACTGGATATTGGGTTGCCTCTCGACAATTGCATACATCATCCTTTTAAATGGATCGACATCCCCTTTATTTAGACCCAAGAGAGGGTTGTGTCAAGGTTTCCCTCTTTCTCCCTATCTATTCCCACTTGTTGTAGAGGGACTTAGCCAAGCTCTCAAAGAGACTCATCATTTGTGGAAGATTTAGGGCTTCATATATCGAGAGAATTTAAGGATCACTCACCTCCTTTTAGTTGATGACATATTTCTTATTATAAATGGCTCCATGCTTAAAGTTCTACCATTGGTAGAAATTTTATAGTGTTTTTGTAAAGTTATGGGTATGCAAATAAATGAAGACAAGTTAGCATGCTATTTCAATAATGTGAAAGAAAAGGTTGTGCATCTACATCACAACTTACTTCATTTATCGGTATAATATTTTAATTTGGGATTGAATTACCTAGGATTTGTCTTGAAATTGAATGGTTAATGTAAATCAAACTAAAATTGGTTATTAACACCCTTTGAAAGCATAATCCATTAGTGGTACAAGAGATGGATTTCTAGGAACATTCGACTCATCTTGGTCAAATCTATGTTGGAAGCTCCTCCAATTTATTGGATTCGAATCATATGCATTAAAAAAGGAGTATTTAAAAAATTTAGTGACTTTACATTCAATTTATTTGGTGGGGAGAGTCTCATGGTCTCCATTGGACTAGTTGACACTCAATATCAAAGGCTAAAGTAGTGGGAGGATGGGGGGTTAAGGATCTTCGGATCTCCCCATTTTCAACCAATCATTGGTGGAAAAATGAGTCGAGAACTTAGTCTCAAAAAAGGTATTTGTCAAAGCATCATTGCTGAGAAATATTGCCACGAGTTATAACTCCTAGGTTGGATAAGAAATAACCCTAAATAAGGATCGTAGCACTAGAAGGTGATGGTCACAACATTTCAATTATTTAGCTCATTTCTAGCATGGAAAGTTTGTGATGGTTCACAAGTCTCAACCACTGAAAACTGAATGATGTGTTGTGGGAGAGAGGTAATACTTTATCTTGATTTACTTGTTTATTAAAGGGAGCAAAATCTTGTTTTTTCTGAATTAAGTGGGAGACGAAGCATCTACTTCTATATGGCACAAAGGGTGGGTCGATTCATAAATTTTAGCAGTTCCTATTTCACTATCTACGGAATGGGATAGTTATACACATTCTCTTCACCATGCCCATATTCGAATTTGGCTTGAGCCAAACAAATTGGTATGAATTGGAAATAAGGAGGGATTCGCTACATAGCAAAAATATGGTATCATATTCAAGTTCCCTTGTAAGATTAAGGGTATTGTTGGGCATTTGGCTTAAGCCAAATGAATTGGTATGAATTTGAAATAAGGAGGGGGTCTCTACATAGTCAAAATACGGTATTAAATTCAAGTTCCCTTGTAAGATTAAGGGTATTGTTGTCGTAAGAAAGTATAGAAGATTCAATTTCATCTGAAATGAAAAATGTTTATGTGTCTAGTCCAATCAAATAAGGTTATAACATGGGAAAAACGATGAAAAAGGAAAGTCCAAGGGTTGAGTAGGTGTAGTCTATGCCATTCAACGGAGGACATACTCCATCTCTACTATAAATAGGTTTGGAAGTGGCATGCAAATTCAAATACAACTTCAAAACTTATGGATATAAGTGGATATTAATATAAATCTTATACAATGGTTTTACAGATGCGACCTAAAAACTCTCTCATGCATTCCTTTTCATGTGTTGTGGGGGCATCTGGCTAGATTGTAATGCAACCATATTTGGATCAACTGAGATCCTCACTTTTCAAATGGTATCCCATATCATGACTCTCACAAGGTTTTAGAAAGAGGACTCGTCCCCATTGATTGCTTGAGTGATCAAAGAATTGGTGATTGAAAAATGATGGTGTTGGGGTTTCTTCAGCAACTCCTATCAGGGGCACATGCATATATGTGTTTTAGGAGGCATTCTTCACATGTTGGACAATTGTTATATCTCATTTTTGGGTCACGTGTTGGAGTAGAGTCCCGCAGCTACAAGAGAAGCTACCATTTTGGAGGATAGACAGTTTTGGCGAAAACGAAGAGATAAGGTAAAGCTACAATGCCGTAGCATGTTTCTAACTGCAGAGCAGAGCTGAAAACCGTGACTGTTGGGACAGAGAAGTCAAGAAAGATGGTAGTACCTGAGCGACCGAGAGGAGAGAGCTCAACCACTACATTGAAGGAAGCGGTGAAGACAGGAGGTCTCAGCTACCCTCATAAAGGAAAAGGTGCGACGAGGCCAAGGTATTGAAGACGAAGGACAGAAGACGGGAAGTGGTGCATAGTACCCATGGTCAGTGCCGGGAAGCATGGAAGACTGCAGAGAGCAATGATGTGACGAAAAACAGCTACCCCAAGTACAGATATGCTGACTGTCACTAGTTAGGGTTTTGGGTTACTGTTGGGACAGGTCCACAGTGTTGTAATGGCGAAACCTTTGGGCACCTATAAAGGGATGTATTTTGTATTGAAAAAGGTTAGCTAGCTAGTTAGGCATCGAGTCTGTTAGCTCACAGTTACCTTGTATTGTAATAGAGCTGAGCTCTGGTTCTGTTATCAGTAGTAGTTATCTTACTGTAACCAGTAGCTAGCTCATTGAGCATGTATGTAACAATCCGTAGGGATTGACAGAGAGAGAGAGAGAGAGAGAGAATATTCTAAGAAGGAAATATAGAGATAGAGAAGAGATCTAGGAGAGAACGGCTCCAGGCACTGAGTGCGGAGTTACCTAGAAGATCTCTAGCTGCATATGCAGTGCAGCAGAATTGTGTACTCTCTCAAGATATAATAAAACACAGTTCTGTGGATGTAGCTTCTACCCTGGAAGTGAACCATGTAAAATCAGAGTGTTATGTGATTGATTCATGTGATTGTATTTGCTTGTTGTATCTATCACTCATTACATGAACTTTTCTTACAGTTAAACGTATGTATGTGTTATTCGGTTCACAGCATTATAGAAGGATAAATGCATGTTGAATCTTTAAGTATTATGTATAAGATTTTGTCTATGTTTCACTCTAGACAGTCAAGAGTCGCAGTATAAAGCAGCCTTGTATGTTGAGTCCTATAAGTTGAACACAAGTAACGCTGAGTACACTGAGCCGTAGTGGTAGGATATCGCAGGAAGGCGATATCGTACCATCAGAGGAGCTATGGCGCGCAGTACCGCAGGTTGAGGATCGAGCATAGGAGAGAGTTACGTGTTGGCCAGGGCGCGGTGACGTGATAAGGGCTAGAGTCATCGCGAGTTAGAGGAAACTACGCTGAGCATCGCAGAAAGAGACCTCACGGGTTGAGAAGAGCTGCGAGGTGCACACAGGATGATACAGAACCTGGTCGAAGACACTTGAGTCTTTGTCCAACCCATTAGGATCACTTCGGGTGAGACTTCAGGCCGCTCCGCGGTCTATCGTCGAAAGGGCCAGTGAGCTAGGGGTGTTGTTGGTACATTATAGTAAACCCGGGTCTGCCCAGCGAACCAACATCACGCATTATAGGGAATGGAAAATTACGTCGAGTTATTGGCCCTAAGATTGCTTCTATGTTTAGCATGGTATTGAGGAATACATGATCTTAATATTTTTGGGGATCTTCCTTAGTAATGGATGACATGTTCAAATGTCCTCGAAGACATCCAGTTGTAGGAATTGGGGTAGTGCTTAAAAGACATAGCCTCTTCATTCACTTCGGTGGATTAATTATTGCGAGGATCTTTGAGTTCATTCAATATTGTGATGTTGTTTCAAAATTAATCCAAAATTAAGTAATCCTACATGTTGGACCACTTTATTGTAACTTAGTTTGAAATTGATACTCAACTAATCGGAATTATAGTCAAAATCAATGAAGGACATCATCAGGTTTGAAGAATGTATTTTTGTTTCTTAACAATAATAAAAAATACAACATGTTTCAAAAAAAAAATCATTAATTTTGATTTTAAAATGTAAATGAGGTTATATGTCTAATTATTATATAATTATGTTTTGTGTGTGTAAAATTTGTATTCATAAAATACTTTTGTTGCTTGTAAATCTGGGTGGGATTTAAACTTGTGACCTTCAATTTACAACAAGTGACTTCATAGCAACTGAACCACCAATCAGCCACACCCATGCAAGCTATTTTACATGTCATTATTATTATTATTATTATTATTATTATTATTCTTCTAAAATTATTAAAAAATATGTTGAAATTTATGTTTTCCAGATTTTTTACTATACAACTTTTTTTTTTTTTTTCAGGAAGAAAAAAGCATGTCCTTGATATTAATTAATCTGAATCAAAGGACATCAAGATATGCCTTCCCTTAAGGGGTTACATACAAATAAAGTCAGCTAGGAGCTTATATTCTGTATATTCCAAGAATGAGTCCCAATTCATAGGTGCTGGCCGAGGGGGTCATCAAGTAGAGCATTAACCAAGCACAAAAACCAAATTCCACAAGGAGAGAAGTCATCTCAATAGTCCAATATATTTCATGAATACAGCAGCTGCAGAACTTCTATCAAGAGGAGCCCGCTCCATAAACGTCAAGGAGGTGCATCAAGTAAAAGGAGGCAAAGCTCCTACACCAAGCTCAAAAGAGCCGAAAAGTATCATGCGAGGCCAAATGGCCGTCTATAAATTCAGAGAAAGAACCACAACTTGAAGCCAAAGAAAGGGCTGATTTTGATAGAGGATCTGCTAGCTGATTGCGTTCATGAAAAATATGGCTAAAGGAGAGGTGGTGGAAGCAAGTAATGAGTTTTCTTATGTCCATACACTAATGGCTGAGGGCAATTGGTTTCAGAGAAGTTGAGCCCTTTTCCTAGCTAATGATGACAACAAAGTCACCAAAGATATTCATTGTTGTAATGCCCATATACTGAGTAATAAACAAGATCCCATAAGGAAATTAATTCTGTTGTAGTGTTTGTGCATGATCCAGCCCCCAAAGCAAACTCGAATGAATGGGACTCATTCATCGTAAGACAGAAACCCGCTCCACCGATACAATTATAAGCTACCCCATCAAAGAAACAATAAGGGAAGGTGAGAATAGGCCCAACACCGATAGCTCTTGGTTTTTTCACCTTTGATACAGCAGGCTTATGCATTTGTGAAACGTACACTATATGCTGGAAAATACTCATAAGGCAAGGTTTTTTCCCATCAAAGATAGCCCAGTTTCATTCTTTCCACACAGCCCAGATAGAATAAAAAGGAAGGAAACAGATATCAGAGTGTTTGGAGAAATGTGCAGTCCAGGTAATCAAGAAAGAGCTGAGATTATCTGAGTATTTTGTAGCAATAAAATGATATACATCACTCAAATAAACAATAATATTCTTCCAAAAAGAGCAATTGATAAAAAGGTGCTGCACACTGTCTTCGCCATGGCCACAGAGTGCACAACATCCAGGACCATTCCAGCCACATTTCTGAAGATTTTCCCAAAAAAGGATCTTATTATTCAAATTCAGCCAAATGAAACAACTGATTTTCCTCGGTATATTGCAAGACCATATCAGAGCTTGTAGGGGGCAGCCAATTGGATGGGAGGATGAGTGAAATATACAGTCATAGATCAAGTTTGCAGTAACAGAACCGTCAACAGGGTATAGTCCCAGACCAATTGATCAGAGCCTGAATTGAGTCTAATACGTGCTCCTTCCAAATTACTTGTAAACACCTCCCACTAATCCTTCCAATTGCCAGTAACATTTAAATCTTCAGCCGCGTACCACTAAAGATGTTGTCTAGGAAAAATATTGTGAGCCTGAGAAAGATTTATAATTCCCAAGTCTTCAAGATAGTCTCTGAAGTCAAAAGGAATTCTAGGACAGGATTAAGTGCCAATGATTGGGTCAATACCCAACAGAATGTCCATGCCATTCCCCACATGCCAGGCAAGGTGCTTCCCAATCCAAGAGAGGGTGAGGATGAAGCCTTTCCAAATCACCGATGCTTGCTGAATAGAGAAATTCTTCACCCTGAACTAGGTCACAATAGAAAGGTTCTTCAAATATTTGTTAATAAGTACCTGATGCCAAAGACCATTATTGTGAAGGACCATCCAGAAATTCTTTGCTCTTAATGCTATGCTGAACAACAACAAATTTTTTATGCCCCATCCACCAAATGCTTTTCATCTGGTGAGGAGATCAGAACTCACAAGATGATATCGACGCTTATTAGCAGTCGAGCCCCATAAAAAAGAAAAAGTAAGGCTTCTGAGTTTGTTTAAGTCCGATTTATTTATAGGGGCCAATCCAAACCAGTAGACAGGGAGACTGGAAAGTACTACTTGGGCCAGAACCATACGACCTCCAAGAGATAGGAATTTAAAAGATCAATGAGAAATCCTCTTTTCAAACTTTTGTATTAACCAATGCCAGTCATTTATCTTGTAGCCCAGGGGCTTGAGAAAGTATCCAAGGTACTTGATGCCTGTGGTGAGAGGATCCATCTTATAAGGCATGAACCGGGAGATATTAAGGAGGACATCATCATCAACATTATTAAAAAGGAAGACTGACTTTTCCATACTGATACTCATCCCAGAGGCTTGACAAAAAGTATTGAGAATAACATCCAAAGCCAACCATTCCCTCAATGCACCTGTACTAAGAAGGATAACATCGTCCACAAAGAGAAGGTGGGTGAGAGCCAGTGTAGGGGAGATTTTGATACCTCTGATAAGACCTTTCACCCTAGCATCATTGATCAAAAGAATGAGCCCTTCAATCACAAGAATGAAAAGCAATGGGGAAAGGAGACAGCCTTTCCCGATTCCTGTAGAAACTGTAAAAAAACTAGATGGTGTACCATTTATCAATACAACAAAATTAGCTGAGGTGAGGCACCCCATAATCCAATTAACTCCAAGGAGAGGAACCCCAATCTGGATCAATATAAACCTGATGTATGACCAGTTAACCCTGTCAAAGGCCTTCACCAAGTCCAATTTGAGGATGAGAGCACAAGTATTCTTATTCTTAATAGAGTGAAGGGTCTCTTGGGTGATGCCTATAGGCTCAACAATCTGTCTATTCTTAAGGAACCAAAAATGTTCTTTGGAAATGTTCTTGTCCAGGAAAGGCTTCAATCTAACAGCAATGACCTTCGAGATCAGCTTGTACACCAGATTACATAGAGAAATAGGACAAAAATCCATGAAGGTGACAGGCTTATCCTTTTTGGGAATAAGTGCCAGAAAGGTAGAGTTAATGGAAGGAGTGATGAGACCAGAAATTCTAGCAAATTCAACTACTGAGAGTAAATCCTTCCCCAGTAACTCAAAAAAGTTAAGAAAAAACTCCACAGGTCAACCATCAAGACCCAGGCTTCTGTCCTTCTTGAAGGATTTGAGAGCTCCCTCTATCTCAGATAAAGAGATAGGATCCACAAGATAGTGAGCCTCCTTAGGAGGAATCATAGAAGGAAAAAGCATAACAAATTTGAGTTGAACAAGAAGGCATGTTTGTTTATCATCACTGAAAACCTTAGAGAAATGGTTATGGCCCAACATTCTCAGTGCACCCTCTTCATCGATAAGGTTCCCAGCAGAATCCTCAAGAGACCAGATATAATTTTGGTTCCTTCTGCCAGATGCAAGTGAGTGGAAAAACTTAGTATTTGAATCACCCAGTAAAGCCCACTTAGCCCTACTTTTAAGCTGGCAGGTGAGAAGGTAGTGGTCCAACAACTTTTTTTTCATAGATCTGAGAAGATTTAGTTTGTTCTGCAAGTCCTGTGAGAGGATGTCATAGATGTACTTATCAATCTTAAGAGAATCTGACTCTAGAGAAGCAGATTTTTCTTTGGTCCAAACCTTAACCTCTTTTTTTAATAAACTAAGCTTATGGGAGAGGAGATCAAGCTCATTATCAGGGGAAGAGGGAGAGAGAGTAGGCCATAAATGAGAAACCCACTGGTTGAAATCTGGATCAGTGAGCCAAGATCTATTGAACTTAAAGGGAAAGGTAAAGGATCCAACCTGTTTATTCCATTCGAAACAGATCAGGTAATGGTCAGAAATGTCCGAAGGAATGACCCAAACATGGTGAAGAAGGAGTGCAAGGAGCAGTGAGGAGGAGATTAAGAAGTGATCAAGTCTTTTACTGATCCTAGCTTCCCCAGCTCTCCCATTTATCCAAGTGGGACCCATACCAGGCTGAGCCACATCAACCAAATTCATAGATTCAAACAGGAGTCTGAAATGAGAAGCCAAAGGGTCAATGATCACCTTAGAACCCCAAGTTTCAGAGGTAGACAAGGTCAAATTGAGATCACCACCCAAAATTAGGTTAGGGATAGTGAGCAGGCCCCTCGAAAGAATCATGTCCGAGAAAATCTCTCTATTCCTATAGGGACCATAACAGTTAAGGACAGAGATAGGGGATGCCACACCCCAAAAGGAAGCCTTTACGAGGATACCCACAACAGTCTCGAAGCCCCAACATCTAACCATCAGAGGGTTCTAGGCTATAAGTAACCCACTCGAGAGGCCAGAAGCATCAGTTGCATAGAATTCCCAATTAGGCAAGATTTTAGAGAAAGAAAGGAGAGCGGGAAAGGAACTACACATGGTCTCCTATAGGAGAACCATATCAGGAGCGATAGAGCGAAAAAGTGAATGAAGGCTATAGTGCTTGGCCTTGCCTCCTAGGCCTATAACATTCAGGGACATAATCTTCATCAAAGAACATGAGGGGGGGGAGACATTGCTCCAAGTCCCCGAGGTGGGTTACCCTTGGCTGCATTTTTTATATGGACACAAAGTGGTGTATAAGGGGGAGAATCCAATGACAGGAAAATAGTAGTTCCACGAGGAACCTTTTTCTTTTTCCTTACAGTCACATCCTCAAAACGGATAGAATTCAAGTGTAAGGTCGAAGGAGAAGTAGGTGTTTTGGCCGTAAAGATCGATAAGGATTTCTGAAGCGATGGGTCCGAAAAGGAAGAAGAAGATACGGGGCTAGGCACCATGGGACTAAGAAGAGGGGGAATTTTTTGAGAAGGAAGGGGAGAAAAGTCCTCAAATGATGAAAGGGGAGGGACAGGGGGAGAGGGTAAAGTGACAGGGGAAGAGGAGGGATGTAAGGTTGAAGGGTTAAGAGAAACAAGTATGGGAGCAGGAGAGCAGTCGAGAGGGGGGGAACAAGAGACATATTCCAAAGGAGTGTTCGTAATAGCAGCAAGGAAAGGAGGAGAAACCAAATTCCAATCATAATCCAACTCATTTATGGCCTCTAGCACAGAATCAAGAAAATATTCAAAGAGAGACAAAGATTGTGAATAATTACCAGATTTCGGATGAGCTGGCAAGCGAACTGAGGAGGGGCCGCATGAGACAGGAGAGCCACCTTGGCTAGAGTCCAAGCTAACCATCATGAGTCGAGGACAAGACTTTTGGAGTTGTCTCGTTTCATGGCACTTGTTGTAGCGAAAAGAGACGTAGAGGTAATCCAATTTTTGTACCAACAGCTGCTCCTTGCAAAGGATTTCGACCTCTGCCAGCAACCCATGTGAAACATCCATCTCCACAAGCACCCTTGCAAGCCTTTTGTCGAAGGAGAGATGAAAATCCTCATCAATTGCTACAAAGCAATCCACAGTGTTGGAAGTGCCTTCTAGAATACTCTTGTGCCAGGGGGGGAAAGGAAGAGAAGGAAGGAGAACCCATAAATGGAGTTTAGTCACTCTCTCCTTTAGAGGATCGAAATGAGCATGCCATCTATCCAGAACCAGGGACCCAAGTTCCACTCTCCAAGTAGAGTTCAAAATAACCAAGGCATGGTCATCTTCAAGAAAGACGAAAACTATCCAGCCATTGGCAAGTAGGCTAATAGTCAGGATGTATGTGATAAGCGGCTTCCAATGCTCCTGTGCCCATTCCACCCAAGATTTCTTATTCATATGAACATATTCCAATTTGGCGACCAAATCCCGGGAGCATAGAGAGCACACACGCTCCATATAGACATCGTGTCCAAGCACATAGCGAAATTTCCCCTCCAGGGTCTTCATAATTTTAGCATTTCGCTTACGTCAGTGACGTGTCATACCTTTCTTGTCATCCATGGAGAGAAACACGGGAATTCAACCACAACCCACAGTGATGAAAACCACAGTATCCCCCACTACCGAGTCTTTCCCTGTTTGAACCCACCTTTCCTGAAAGCCACTCAGCCCAAACCCCAAATTTTAGATAAACAGTTGGGTTATCAGGAAAAACCATAGAAAGACACAAAAACCAACACACCAAAAGTAGCAAGAAACCCTATTGACACACAAGGGTGTGAGGGAAAACAAACCCGTGAACTGGAAAACTCTGGGAAGGAAGTAAAACCCCAACTCGAAAAGTAGGGCAGAACAAAGAGTCAACCCAAAGCCAGAATAAAACAAACCCACCGCACCACAGGCTCACAGAAGAAAACCCTATATGAAGCAATAAATAGAAACCATTGTAATAGGAAAAGGACAAGGCCTCAACCTGAAAACCTTATAGCCAGTGGTGAAAAGGACGGACCCAAAATCCGACATGTGACTGAGCAAAACCCCAGAAGTCAACCTTTAAGGATGATGGGAGCAGACCAAAATGCCAAAACGAGTGACGTAAAATCCATGCAGGCTGATAGCCTAGGATAAATGCAGAAACCCCATAACCAGGTTACTGCAAAACGATAAGTAATTCCCACTTTTTCTCTTGGTTGGTACTAGTCCCCTTTGACAGGGGAGGGACTCTAAGATGTCGCCCACAGCACCGGAAAACCAGCATAGTAGCACGAAAGTAGCCACAAAGGAGAATACATGGATAACCAAAGAGGCAGTAAGGTTGAAAAAAGGTGGTAACAGATAAACCCAGTGACTAAGAATGGAGATAGCCCAAGAACCACACTGAGAAAGGAAAGACAACGCCGAGATAACGCAACCGAGAGGGACTCCGAGAACCCACACTAGGGGAAAACAAAAGCATGACAGGAAGAAAGGAAACAATGGGTATCGCCAGGGGAGCCTGGGTGGCAGGAATGCTGCAAAAAACTCAGGAAAAGCCAAAGAGAAACCAAAAGCCCTGGCCATGGAGACGAGCAGTGTCCTCCCACAGAGCAGCAAAACCCTCGAATGGCATTGCCATTGTGTCTCCTCGTCTTCTTTATGAGCTTATACTTACTATCATAAGCTTATTACTATACAACTTTATAATAAAGAGTTTCACCTAATTTTAATAAAACTTACACGTTTGAAATGAAATTCGAGCATTATCTCATTGGAAAAATAAACTAACCTTAAAAATTAAATTAACCCACTCTTTAACTCAATACATTAGATGATTAATTTAAAATTTAAGTTAATAATAAAGTTTGACCAAATAATTCCAAAGGGGTTGGATCCATTTGTCAAGAGCAACAGAGTTTTTCAACAATGAACAATATTCAATTCCAATGAGGGTCTAACCTCGAGCCATGGGGGCACCTTGAGGTAGTGGTGGAATGTATGGTTCCACCCAGAAATATTGTATTAAATGATCCAGTGGACAAAGGTCATGTGTCACTGGAGTACATGGATTCCCTTAGTAAAAAAAACAACTTTAACCAAATATATATATTTTACAACAATTATTTATTAATCATCAAATTTGTACAAATTTACATATAATTTTTACAATTTTAAACAACTAAGCAATGACCATCCACTTATGCTTGAAACTAATAACTAAAATCAATTTTAATTTATTTGTCCACTATATTTTATAGATCTACAATTATGTGACATTTTCTTAATGTTATCTTATTAATCAATCCCTCACAATGTTATTAAGAGTTTCTTTCCAATTAGTCATATACAACTTCATTAATAATTTCAGATGTTATTAGTTGAGAGGAATCTAAAGATTAGATGATTTGGACTTTTCCATTTTCTTCCAAAATTGTTAAAAAGCTCCCAATATCATTATTTTTCTTTGCCTAAAACAATAACATAAATGATATATTAGTTGATCAAAATTAATTAAATCAATCTAATACATGTATTAGTTGTTAGTAATCAAATTTAACTAAATTTATTAGTTCCAGTGCTCATCAAGTTTCATTAAATTTATTTACAATCCAACATAAAAGATTAAGACCATGACCATGCCATTATGACTAAGAGCCACACAAAATTGAGCCAATTGTCAATGCAAGATTCAACGTTGGACCAAAATTAGACACAAAAAGACAGACAATTAAAACTTAAAATTCGTCAGCTCATTATAAGAATGAAAATAAATTTGGATTTTTTTAGCTTTTTATCAAGTCATTCAACAAAGTTAACATTTAATATATGCAATTACATCAATCCAAAATAATTCTTACCACAATTCAGAGAATCCAAAATAAATCTTCTCAAATTTCAGGTTAGAATAATTAGTTTCTTTTCACATTATTTTGAGTTACTGAAAAAGTTCAAATTTATAAAAAGTTGGCTTTTTTTTTGTCTACTTATAAGAATAGAAGGGGAAGAATGACATTATGGCTTCTAAATTCAGTAGAAGTTATCTGATCATTTTTCTTTACTTATACAATCTAACCCAATTCACAAATTTGGCACATAATACTTCATTTGTGATACTATATTGGAGAACAAGTGAAGTAACCGTACAATAACACAGATCTCCACACATAATACTTCCTTCCAAAGAACAGTTAGGACTGTGAAATTGCGTTAGAGACAGGTGAAGAACCATAACTTTTGATAATTGAAAAATATCTCTTTTGTAAGAATTAAGGTGGAACCATAACTTTTGAGAATTGAAAAATATCTCTTTTGTAAGAGTTTCCCATTTCTTGGTTCAAGGTGTTTTTTTAAGAGTTTCCCATTTCTTGGTTCAAGGTTTTTCTGTGTCTGGTTTACTTGATCTTCTTAAAATTTCACTCATGAAAATGTCCATTGTATGTTTTATTAATTGTATACCAGATGGTTTTATGGTTGTTCGTGTTAAAATAATTCTAAATTTCTCACAAACAGGTTTACAGGATGGAAAGCAGTTGTTCTTTTAGTTTTGATGATTTTAGCTGCTCTATTTGCCTGGAACTAATGACAGATCCTGTAATTTTGGCTACATGAGAGGTCTTAAATCTTTTACCCTACCTTGCTACTCTGACACTCAACGAGGGATCCTTTCTCTGGGTCCATGAAAACTAGAAGAAAATATTGATTTCTGTTTTCTATGTGGTATTTCTGGTTTTTTTACCCTAACAATGATTTGTGTTTTCTATGTGGTATTTCTGCTTTTTTTACCCTAACAATGGACTCATGGCCTATTGTCATTGGCTTCATGCAGACATATGATAGGGCTTGCATACAGAAGTGGCTAGATTCAGGATATAGAACTTGTCCTAAAACACAACAGATGTTACCCCATGCAAAATTGATACCCAACTATGTAGTGCGAAGCCTGATTGAAGAGTGGTTTGAATCTGATATCGTTGAGCTACAAAACAGATCAAGAAATGCATGTGGATCTACGTTTGATACCTATGGTGATCAAGCAACTGTGGATGCTCTTCTTCAAAATTTGTCAAGTGGGTCTCTAGAGGACCAAAGAACAGCAGCTAGTGAACTGTGTTTTCTACCCAAGACAAATGCAAATAACATGATTTGTATTGCAAAGAGTGGGGCCATTCCTTTGCTAGTTGATCTTTTGTCTACAATAGATGCTACAACACTACAGCATGTTGTGACAACTCTTCTCAACCTTTCCATCTCTGAAAACAACAAGGATGCAATGGTCTTGGCAGGAGCAATTGGTCCCATTGTTGAGGTTCTGAAAAATGGTAGCATGGAAGGAAGAGAAAATGCTGCAGCAACTCTGTTTAGTCTGTCGGCTGTGGACGAAAACAAGATAACCATTGGTGCATCTGGTGCAATGCCTGCTTTGGTTGGCTTGCTTTGTGAGGGCAGCCAGAGAGGTAAATAATTGCTGCTAACAACATTCTTCAATTTATCAATCTATCGTGATAACAAGGCAAGGGCTGTGAGCGTTGGTGCCGTGGCCCTTTGATGCAATTGCTGGTAGATCCCAGTGCAACAATGGTTAATGAAGGCCTGGCTACACTGGCAATTCTTACGGGCCACCATGAGGGAGAAATAGCCATAGGCAATGCTGAGGCAATCCCAATATTGGTAGATTTAATTAGAACTGGTTCACCCAGACACAAGGAAAATGCAGCTGCTGTCTTGCTTGCGTTGTGCAGAAGGGTTCCACAGTATCTGGTCGCAGCTCTAGAACTTGGAGCTTATGAACCTTTGTCAGATTTAGCTCAGAATGGTAGTGAAAGAGCTAAGCGTAAGGCTAGTTCATTACTAGAGTACATGAGCAAGTGAGAGCCGCTTCCAAGTAACTAAATACATCCTGTAACAGGCCAGCATCTGATCTTTCGTTGGCTATTTCTTTTTTCTCCTAGCATGGTGATCAAAGATCATTTCCTTGTGCTTTTTTGTTTTTTCTTTTCAATCGTAGTGACAAAGGTGAGCCCCGGAACAATTTGGAAGATTCTAGCTGCGCAACTCTTAGCTGCCTTTTTGCTTTCATATTCCTGGTGGCAATACTGTATTTTCATAATTTTATCTAGGGTTAAAACCAAGCGCAGTGAGACTTTTATAAGCTCTGGACAGAATTAAAAGAAATTACAGATGGGAAGAACCTATGATCTGCGTTACATTTCTACTTTCCATTCATTTCACCTCATATTTCTTTTTTTAAATGGTTGTGATTGTTCTCGCTAATACACTATCATTTTTGTCCATGAAGACGATGCGCAACTTGGTGATTTCATATGTCGACCTATAACATGTTCAAAGGCCCAAACCTACCTCTCAAATTTCTCCAACATGACTAAGAGGTAGGGAGGCACCCATTCATTTCACTTCGTATTTCTTATTTTTAATGGTTGTGATTGTTCTCGCTAATATACTATCATTTTTGTCCATGGAGAAGATACTCAACTTGGTGATTTGATATGTCCACCTATAACATGTTCAAAGGCCCAAACCTACCTCTCAAATTTCTCCAACATGACTAAGAGGTAGGGAAGTGCCTCTATTCCCCTAAAAAGATCAACACCTAACAAAGCTTGAATGGACAACCTTAGAACCTTTAAAAAGTGGTTGCTAGGGCTTTTGTTCTTGGATGGATAATGGAGCATCCATGACACACTACAACAATGGCTTTGTTGGAAAGAAATCAGATAACCAACTGCCCCAAACCTTCTAAAATAACTTGAATTCAAATGGGGATGGTGAGTGCTTACTGTGCAATGATAGCCTCCATAGGGAGACCACAACTACATTGCCATGCACCAAAGGCCTTATATGCTTAAGACTAAAACTTGGGCTGAGAATTAATATATGTTGGATACTGATAGGTTCGAATCCCATTTCTACATTTCCAATGCACAAAATGACCATTGAATTTTTGAGGAGAGTTATCGTGATATTTTGGTTACCAAGATGAATCCAAATCCGAACTTCTATCCCATATTCTCTGATGAGAAAGGAACCCATATCTTGATAACCTATAAAGCACATGAACTAGGGCATGTGAGAGGAGGGGATGTGCCTTAAAGGATCATCCCTCCTCCCTTGTGGGAATTAATATTCACAAGACACCATCTATTCATTGCTAAGATCACATGTATAAGTGCTTAATGTCTTAATGGATGAGGAGGATTAAATCAACCCCATTTTTCCTATAGTTCCCTTTGCCTAAACTTGTGGCAAGGTTGGACAATTTAATAGCTTTAGCATTTAAGGAGCATAGAATGTGAAAAAATCAAACATCTTTAAATCATTTATTTTCAATCCTAATTCTTTTGACAATTTACACCAAAGAGATATCCTTGGGGATGTAATTATTGTGTAGGTGATGAATGATGATGATGGTATCCCCAAAGAATAGAAGGCTCCTTATGCTATATGAAGAGGTGATCTTGATCCCTTAATAGAGAGTGTAAGCCACTACTTGGTTGTTTGAAGAATTCTCTCCCTAGCCCCCGCTAGAATATGATTTGTTGAGTTCCTCCAGGATCAATGAGGATGCCCCCCCCTCGCACCTACCACCCTTGCGTTTCTCTTGGATGATCCATCAAAGTATACAGAGTATTTTTGTTGTTGAACCACCCAAGCTTTGAACCGCCCTTCCTCTTTCATGACCTTCCAATTCGGGTCTTAGTTTCATTGGAATCTAATTGTCTTTAGGCTAGTTGTCTCCTTGGAGATATTTATTTCCATCTAATCCCTTTCCTTTGTATCCAACATGTGGTCTTGATGAACTGCTAGCCCTCTGGTTTTTATTGCCTCTTCTATCATGCCAAGGTATTTAACAATAGTTATCCTCGAGGGTTACATTTCTTCTTTGAATATGACCTTATTTCTGGCCAACAAATATGTTTGGGGATGGATTTCGAGGATTTTTTGAGGACATGTTTATTGGTGAAGGATCCATTATACTTATTGTGCCAACGAAGGAACATATATATCTAGCTATCAAGATCGATCAATCTTTTATAAATCTATTGAAGCATTGTATGCCAAATTTGTAGGGTATAAATATATTAAAAAAGAGGTGTTTTCGCATCTCTAGGATTCCTTTACATAGCATGCAATGAGAGTGGCCATTAATTACTTTTTTTGGATAGGTTTTCTATTCTAAGAATCCATATAGGTGTTAGGACCCAACAAAAAGTGTTGAAATTTGGTAGCCCATATAATTGCCAAAATTCTTTCCATAATGGTGACTTAGGAGGAACAACTTGACATTGGAGACCTGACAAAGGCATCCTTGATTTACTGTGAAGCCTATAGTGCACTATCCTCAAGTGTCAAGGTCTACATACAAAATTCGGGCGTGTTCTTAAAATTCAGGGGTGTTTTTAGATTTACTAAGAATCCTATAGTGCACCATCCTCGATTATACGTACAAAATCCGGGGGTGTTCTTAAAATTATCCCTACTAGTGACCTCTATTATAAACATATATTTGGGCTTTTTTTGGAAGAGCATTCACAAAAGCCTCTACTATAGGGTCTTTTCCTTGTAGTGAACCTACTAGTTATAATTGAGACTTTTATTAATTTCCATGTGGGGTTCTTGTTGGATATTGTGAACTAGATCATGGGTTACCTCTCGATAGTTGCATACATCATCCTTGTAAGTGGCTTGACGTCCCCTTTACTTACACCCAAGAGAGGGTTGTGTTAAGGTTTCCCTATTTCTCCCTATTTATTCCTACTTGTTGTAGAAGGACTTAGTTGAGCTCTTAAAGAGACTTTCCATTTGTGGAATATTTGGGGTTTCATCTATGGAAAGAATTTAAGGATCACTCACCTCCTTTTTCGTTGATGACATATTTCTTATTACAAATGGGTACATTCTTAAAGTTCTACCATTGGTAGAAATTTTATGGTGTTTTTGTAAAGTTATGGGTATGCAAATAAATGAAGACAAGTCATCATGCTATTTCAATAATGTGGAAGAATAGGTTGTGAATCCACGTCACAACTTACTTCATTTCTCGGTACAATATTTTAGTTTGGGATTGAATTACCTATGCTTTGTCCTTAAACTAAATGGTTATTGTAAATCATACTAGAATTGGTTATTAACATCCTTTGAAAGCATAATCCAATAGTGGTGCAATAAATGGATTTCTAGGAGAAGTCGACTCATCTTGGTCAAATTTGTTTTGGAATTTCTTCATATTTATTGGATTCTAATCACATGCATTAATAAAGGAGTATTTAAAAAATTTAGAGACTTTACAGTCACTTTATTTGGTGGGGAGAATCTCATGGTCTCCATTGGACTAGTTGGCACTCAACAGCAAAGGATAAAGTAGTGGGAGGATGGGGACTTGAGGATCTTCATATTTATCCATTTTCAACAAATCATTGGTGGAAAAATGAGTCTCGAACTTAGTCTCAAAAAAGCTATTTGGAAGAGCACCATTGCCAAGAAATATTAGCACCAATTATAAATCCTAGGTTGGATGAGATATAAGCCTAAATATTTCCATGGAGGATCGTAGCATTGGAAGGTGATGGTCACAACATTTCCAATTATTTAGCCCATTTCTAACATGGAGAGTTTGTGATGGTTCACAAGTCTGAATCAATGAAAACTCAATGATGGGTTGTGGGAGAGAGGTAACACTTTCTCTTGATTTACTTGTTTATTTAAGGGATAAAAATCTTTCTTTTTTCTGAATTAAGTGGGAGACAAAGCATCTACTTCTATATGGCACCAAGGGTGGGTCGATTCATAAAATTTAGTAGTTCTTATTTCACTATGTATGAAATGGGATAGTTATACACATTCTCTTCATCGTGCCCATATTTGACTCTGGCTTAATCCAAACGAATTGGTATGAATTGGAAATAAGGAGGAGGTCGCTACAAGTGAAAATAGGGTATCAAATTTAGGTTCCCCTATAAGATTAAGGGTATTGGTGGCGTAAGAAACTATGGAGTATTCATTTTCCTCTAAAATGCAAAATTTTATGTGTCTAGTCCAATCAAATAAAGTTATAACATGGGAAAACCAATGAAAAAGGAATGTCTAAGGGTTGAGTAGGTGTAGTCTGTGCCATATAACATGGAAGGACATACTCCAATTCTTTCTAAACTATCTCCGGTAAATAGGTTTGGATGGATACTAAAGTGGGCATTCAACTTCAAAACTTATGAATAGAATTGGATATCAGTCTAAATCTTAGACAATGTTTTTACATAGGTGACCTAAAAACTCTCTAATGCATTCCTTTTGTTGTGTTGTGGGGCATCTAGCTATCTCACAATGCAACCATCTTTGGATCAACTAATATCCCCACTTTTTAAATGGCACCCCCTGTCATGGCTCTCGCCAAGTTTTAGAAACATGACTTGGCCCCATCGATTCCTCAAGTGATCAAAGAATTGGTGATTGAAAAATGATGGGGTTGGGGTTTCTTCGATAATGCCTATTAGGGACAAGAGCGTATATGTGGTTTAGGAGGCATTCTTCACATGTTGGACAATTGATATATCTCGTTTTTGGGTCACGCATTTGGAAAATTATGTCGAGTTATTGGCCCTGAGATCGCTTCTACGTTTAATATGGTATGGGGGAATGCATGATCTTCAAATTTTTGGGGATCTTCCTCAGTTCTCCAATGGGTGACATGTTCAATTGTCCTCGGAGACATCCAATTGTACGAATTGGGGAGGTGCTTCAAATAAATAGTCTCTTCATTCACTTTGGTCCAATTCAGTTGTGTATGATGACAATAGATCAGGTTAATGGTAGGATTACCCAACCCTCCACCACTTTGATAGAGTATCTTTGAGTTCTGTTTACTTGTGCCATGATTATTTTTGAAACAACATTGCAATATTGGAAATTCTAATTCTTATATGGGTCAGTGCAAGAAGATGATGGACCTTTAAGATGCAATCCTAGTTTTCAAAAACAACATCATGCTACCAAAAAATACATCAACCCGAGCCTGACANTATCACTTTAAGAAGTAATCCTACATGCCGGACCCCTTTATTGTAACTTAGTTTGAAACTGATACTAGACTAATAAGAATTACACTCACAATCAATGAAGGACACCATTAGGCTTGAAGAATGTATTTTTGTTTCCTAACAATAATAAAAAATACAACAGTTTAAAAAAAAAATCACACCAACTTTGATTCTAAAATGTAAACCAGGAGGTATGTTTAATTATTATATAATTGTGTTTTGTTTTTTAAGCATTTTATTCATAAAAATTAATCATAAAATAATTTTGATGCTTCACACATAAATATAGT
This sequence comes from Pseudotsuga menziesii, assembly GCA_001517045.1. NCBI lineage: Eukaryota > Viridiplantae > Streptophyta > Pinopsida > Pinales > Pinaceae > Pseudotsuga > Pseudotsuga menziesii. The sequence continues at coordinate 603,877 of LPNX010954282.1, forward strand.
TTTCATTCCTAATACCCATACTAAACCTAGTTGATGGTATTAATAGTCATTGACCCAACTTCATTAAAAATTTTACATGTTATTATTATTTCATGAATTCATAGTTTTACATGTCATTGTTGTTGTTATTATTATTATTATTATTATTATTATTATTATTATTATTATTATTATTATTATTATTATTATTAGTTTACTAATTTAAGATTGTTATTATTATTATTATTATTTTTAGTTTTCTTTCAAAATTAGTAAAAATATATTAAAATTTATGTTTTCATTTAATTGATGAGATTTTTTACCATAAAAATTTGTAGTAAAAAGTTTCATCCCATTTTAATAAAACTTGTATATTTGAAATCAAAGTAGAGCATTATCTCATTGGAAAAATAAACTAATCTTAAAAATTAAATTTACCCACTTTTTAATTCAATAAATTAGATGATCAAAATTAATTAAATTAATTTAAAATATAAATTAATAATAAAGTTTGACCAAATAAGCCCAAAGGGGTTGGATCCATTGGTGAAGAGCTAGGAGAATTTTTTAAAGATGGACAATGTTCAATTCCAATGAGGGCCTAACTTGGAGCCATGGGGACACATTGAGGTAGTGGTCGAATGTATGGTTCCACCCAAAGAGATTGTATTAAATGATCTTGTGATCGGTGTACACATAAGTGGATCAAATCCCACCCCCATGTCATCTTAACTTTAAATCTTTCAAGGGTGTAGACCGGCTGGCAATAGGGTGTACTGTTAAAGCACTTGTGACAATAGGGTGTACTGTTAAAGCACTCGTGACGTCACACATTCAAACCTTGTCTTCCTTATGTCCCATGCATGCGGGTTGTGTGAATGCACCTAAGGGTATAATGGCAGCGGGAATGGATCCCTCCACCTATGTCACGGGAGTACCAACAATGCTCTTGATTGTTGATTCCCTTAGTACAAAAAAAAGTTTGACTATATATATATATATTACAATAATTATTTATTAACGATCAAATTTGAACAAATTTACATATAATTTTACAATTTTAAACAACTAAGCAATGACCATCTCCTTATGCATGAAACTAATAACTAAATACAATTTTAATTTATCGTTCACCATATTGTATAGATCTATAATTATGGGACATTTTATGGATGCTAGCTTATTAATCAATCCCTCACAATGTTATTAAGAGTTTTTTTCCAATTCTTTATATACAACTTCATTAATAATTTCACATATTATTTGTAGAAAGTAATCTAAATATTATATAATTTGGATTTTTCTATTTTCTTCCAAAAATTATTAAAATACTCCTAATATCATTATTATGCTTTTCCTAAAACAACAACATAAATAATATATTAGTTAATCAAAATTAATTAAATCCATATAATGCATGTATTAGTTATTAGTAATCAAGTTTAACTACATTTATTGGTGATTAAGTTTCAGTAAATTTATGTACAACTCAACTTAAAAAATATAGTTGAATTCATTTTTGCATTCAAAATAACTATTTTATTAAAATCTCAAAATACAATTTCAACTAAAATTGTTAAAAACCCTTGAATTTGTTTTTATAATTTCAATTAAAATTGTTGAAAACCCTTGAATTTGTTTTTGTAATTTCAACTAAAATTGTTGAAAACCCTTGAATTTGTTTATGTAAGACTAGATTGGAGAACAAGTAAAGTACCTACACACAGATCTCATAGATCTTGGCACATAATAATTCCTTTCGAAGAACAATTTGGACTGTGAAATTGGGTTAGAGACAGGGGAAAAACCAAAACTTTTGAAAACTGCAAAATATCTCTCTTGTAAGAGTTTCCCATTTCTTGGTTGAAGGTTTTTTTTAAAGCAGTTTCCCATTTCTCGGTTCAAAAGGTTTTTTTTAAGGAGTTTCTCATTTCTTGGTTCAAGGTTTTTCTTAAGAGTTTCCCATTTCTTGAATCAATGATTTTTTTTAAGAGTTTCCCTTGGTTCAAGGTTTTTCTGTGTATGGTTTACTTGATCTTCTTAAAATTTGACTCATGAAAATGTCCATTGTATGGTTTATTTGGTTTAGTTAATTATATACTATATGGTCTTATGGTTGTTGATGTTAAAAGAATTCTAAATTTCTTACAAGCAGGTCTACAGGATGGAAAGCAGTTGTCCTTTTAGTTTTGATGATTTTCACTGTCCTATTTGCCGGGAGCCAATGACAGATCCTGTAATTTTGGCTACAGGAGAGGTCTTAAATCTTTGACCTTACCTGGCTACTCCTACACTCACTGATGAATACTTTCTTTGGGTCCACGAAAACTGGAAGAAAATATTGATTTGTGTTTTCTATGTGGTATTTCTAGTTTTTTACCCTTACAATCGACTAATGGCCTATTGTCATTGGCTTCACGCAGACATATGATAGGGCTTGCATACAGAAGTGGCTAGATTCAGGACATAGAACTTGTCCTAAAACACAACGGATGTTGCCACATGTAAAATTGATACCCAACTATGTAGTGCGAAGTCTGATTGAAGAGTGGTTTGAATCTGATGGCGTTGAGCTACAAAACAGATCAAAAAATGCATGTGGATCTATGTTTGATACCTCTGGTGCTCAAGCAACTGTGGATTCTCTTCTTCAAAAGTTGTCAAGTGGGTCTCCAGAGGACCAAAGAACAGCAGCTGGTGAACTTCATTTTCTTGCAAGACAAATGCAGATAACATGATTTGTATTGCAGAGGGTGGGACCATTCCTTTGCTAGTTGATCTTTTGTCCACACCAGATGCTACAACACTAGAGCATGCTGTGACAACTCTTCTCAACCTTTCCATCTCTGAAAACAACAAGGATGCAATAGTCTTGGCAGGAGCAATTGGTCCCATTGTTGAGGTTCTGAGAAATGGTAGCATGGAAGGAAGAGAAAACGCAGCAGCAACTCTGTTTAGCTTGTCAGCTGTGGATGAGAACAAGATAACCATTGGTGCATCTGGTGCAATGCCTGTTTTGGTTGGCTTGCTTTGTGAGGGCAGCCAGAGAGGGAAAATAATTGCTGCTACAACACTCTTCAATTTATCAATCTATCCTGATAACAAGGCAAGGGCTGTGAGCGCTGGTGCCGTGGCTCCTTTGATGCAATTGCTGGTAGATCCCAGTGCAACAATGGTTGATGAAGTCCTGGCTACTCTCGCAATTCTTACAGGCCACCGTGAGGAAGAAATATCCATTGGCAATGCTGAGGCAATCCCAATATTGGTAAATTTAATTAGAACCGGTTCACCCAGAAACAAGGAAAATGCAGCTGCTGTCTTGATTGCATTGTGCAGAAGGGTTCCACAGTATCTGGTCGCGGCGCTAGAACTTGGAGCTTATGAACCTTTGTCAGATTTAGCCCAGAATGGTAGTGAAAGAGCTAAGCGCAAGGCTAGTTCATTACTAGAGTACATGAGCAAGTGACAGCCGCTTCCAACTAACTGAATACATTCTGTAACAGGCCAGCAACTGATCTTTGGTCGGCTATTTATTTTTTCCTCGTATGGTGATCAAAGATCATTTCCTTGTGCTTTTTTCTTTTTTTCTTTTCAATCATAGTGACAGAGGTGAACCCCTTGAACAATTTGGAAGATTCTAGCTGCGCAACTCTTAGCTGCGTTTTTGCTTTCATATTCCGGAGATTTAGAACTTTAACGCTGAACCTTAGAAAGGTGGCAATACTGTATTTTCATAATTTTATCTAGGGTGAAAACCAATCGCAGTGAGACTTTATTAGCTTTGGAATGGAAGAACTTATGATCACCTTGTATTTCTACTTTCCATTCATTTGGAAGAACTTATGATCTGCCTTATATTTCTACTTTCCATTCATTTCACTCGTATTTCTCTCTTTTTTCTTTTTTTTAATTGTTGTGATTGTTCTCGCTAATACACTATATCATTTTTATAAGCAACAGTTTTGGACAGCCTTGAGGAGCTATTATAAACTAGATTTTTTCCCATGTCACATTTGTTTGTATATGATTATGTTTGTTGTTACCTTTTAAGGATGTTTAGAAATATTATCTTTGACTTGTGAAACCAATTATTATTATGTTTTGAGATATTCAATGTATATTGCATTATTTGTGGGTAATTTGGTTTATATTAATTACAATAATTAAAGATGGTCATTGAGTTGAAGAACTAGATAATACCAAAGTAGAGATTCAATATTTATTGCATTATTTTGGGTAATTTAATTCATATTAATTACAGTAATTTAAAAAGGTTATTGAACTTCGAGAATCAATAATATAAAAAAAAAATTAATAATAATAATAATGTTATAAAAGTAAAACAAATAGAAATAATAGTTTTTGGGATTAAGTTAGACTTTATATAGGATAGTTTTGTTAGTAATAAAATTTGAAGAAAACTTTAACATCAAAATATATTTACAAAACATAAAATAGCTAAGGATTAAGTGAAAACATTGGTGGCTTCTAGCCTCATCTTGAATTTGATTTGAGGGGTGTACTTCCTACGTTCCCACCTCCATGGCATCATAAGGTTGGTTAACAGTGCCCTCTTCTCTTTGCACCTGAAAGGAGCCCACCAATTGTTTGTTTGAGACTACGGAGGAGGAACCTTTATTGATCTTAGAAACTAACGATCTCAATGAAGCACACTCATCCTCTAATTCTTGAATTTTTTTGTTTTGTTTGTTGAAGTAGGATAATCATAACAATATGATTTTCAAAATTCTAGTGGTGTTTGAGATTGTGTTTTGGAGGCAAGGGTAAAAATTGAAGTATTGTTTCCCTTAAGAAGATCTTCTTTCCTTCTCTTGAGCTATTTGATTTCTTGAAAGTATGTTTGATACGATGAAAATTTATGGTTATCCATGGAGATGATGCCCAACCTGGTGATTTGATATGTTGACCTATAACATGTTCAAAGGCCCAAACCTACTTCCCAAATTTCTCCAACATGACTACGAGGTAGGGAAGTGCGTCGATTCCCTCTAGCAAGATCAACACCTAACAAAGTTTGATTGGACAACCTTAGAACCTTTAAAAAGTGCTTGCTAGGTCTCTTGGTCTTGGATGGATAATGGAGCATCCATGACACAGTAGAACAAAGGATTTGTTGGAAAGAAATCAGACAATGAACCGCCCTAGACTTGGAAACTGAATTTAATTTTCTATTTCCCCAAGCTAAAGTAAAATTCCAAGATCTCTAAACAGTATTTAGAGGGTAACTAGTACCTTCTAAAATAACTTGAATCCAAATGGGGATGGTGAGTGATTACTGTACAATGATAGCCTCCATATGGGAGCCCACAACTAGATTGTCATGCACCAAAGGCCTTATATGCTTAAGACTAAAACTTGGATTGAGAATTAATATATCTTGGATACTGATAGGATCGAATCCCATTTCTACATTTCCAATGCACAACATGACTATTGAATTTCTGAGGAGGAGAGTTATTGTGATATTTTGGTTACCAAGGTGAATCCAAATACGAACTTCTATCTCATATTCTCTTATGAGAAAGGAACCCATATCTTGATAACCTATAGAGCACATGAACTAGGGCAAGTGAGAGGAGGGGATGTGCCTTAAAGGATCATCCCTCCTCCCCTCGTGGGAATTAATATTGACAAGACACAACCTATTCATTTCTAAGATCGCATGCATAAGTGCTTAATGTCTTAATGGATGAGGAGGATTAAATCAACCCCATTTTTCCTATAGTTCCCTTTTCCTAAACTTATGGCAAGGTTGGACAATTTAATGGCTTTAGCATTTAAGGAGCATAGAATATGAAAAAATAAAACGTCTTTAAATCATTTATTTTCAATCCTAATTCTTTTGACAATTTACACCAAAGAGATATCCTTGGGGATGTAATTATTGTGTAGGTGAAGAATGATGATGGCGGTATCCCCAAAGAATAGAAGGTTCCTTATTCTATATGAAGAGCTGATCTTGATCCCTTAATAGAGAGCGTAAGCCACTACTTGGTTGTTTGAAGCATTCCCTCCCTAGCCCCCGCTAGAATATGATTTGTTTCATTCCTCCCAGATCAATGAGGATTCCCTACCCCCCCCCCCCCCCCCCCCCCCCCCCCCCCCNAACCTCCCTTCCTCTTTCATGACCTTCCAATTCGGGTCTTAGTTTCATTGGAATCTAATTGTCTTTAGGCTAGTTGTCTCCTTGGAGATATTTATTTCCATCTAATCCCTTTCCTCTTGTTTATTCCTGGAAAATCCCAGGTGTCAATAATAGGGATTCTCCCCAATAATCGTTCCCAATTAGATCGCTTATTGTTTGGTATGAGGAATCCGTCCGGTTAACGGCCCAACTACTGTAAGATTAAAAGAAACTTTAAATTCTATTTACCGGTTGCGGCCCGGTTCACCATTTATGTGTGATTTTTATTGTTTTGTAAATGATATGCAAGTGCCTAAATTAAATGCAGATGATCAAGAAGAAAAAGATTCACAATGTGATGCATAGGTTCTTATTATTACTAAATCAAAGAAAGAAAATAACAACTATGCTAAGCTAATTATATCTAACCTATCCCTAAGGAGAAAGATGATTATTTGCATGAGTAATGTACTGTATTTTATGCACAAAGAATTTTACAGATAGCTGAAATAATTCAGAATACATAAACAAAGTAGAAAAATAACATAGAGATAGCTCATTGTTTGTTAAAACATTCATTACTCATCTACTGCATAAGCTTCATGATAATGAAAGGAAATCATTCACAACATAGAAATAGTTCATAAGTGAAATGATCTTACAGATTTATATTCAGCTATCTACATAGCATGCATTTGAAACTTTGACAACTCCTCCAACAGAAATTCAGTCCTTCTTTATTATAAAAAGAAATAGTTCTTCTTACAAAAAGTATTTCACATAAGATCGCTAGAAAAGTCCTTTCTCCATTCGAATCTACTTCTATTTATACATTTTCACAATGACTCTTGGTTCTTCTGCCCTTGGGGCTTCCTCAACATTCGGTTACAAAAGATTTTTATTCTAGTGTTCTCACGAATTAAGATTATAAATACAAAATATTACAATTATATTCCCATGTGTCAATAGGACAAAAACACTTTAAGTGAGCTCAATCAACTCAGTAATGAATTGTTTCCAAGCCACAGCATCCGAAACAATGATCTAAAACTCTGTTGGTTCCAAGAATCGGACCGTGACCTCATGTTTGGTCGCCTGAGTCTTTATGTCAACCATCCTTGCTGGAATTACTTGAAGGTGATCTTCTAAAAGGAAGTTGCTTACTACATCTTGAGCAATTACACTTTTGATCACCTTCTCAACTAGATGCCAAGTTCATCCTCCCTCAATCTATCATGCAACTGCTTCAAGTATTCTTCATGGGATGGGAGCTCATCTAGACTCATTTTTTATAATATATGGTATAAGTGGTGACTGCAATAACACAGAAAACGTCTTAGTATTTGCATCATTAAACAAATTATGCACTCGAATGAGATAAATGAATAAGATATGTTGGTCAAACCATTTTAAAACAAACATCAATACTCTGCATTACCATAATTCCCTCCACCATTGGGTCAAGACAAACACGACATAGGTTAGTGGGTAAAATGTTGGCAACAAAATTCCTACACATGCAGGTCTCAGCCTTTTTATGCTCATCATGATCTAACAGACTATGGGAAAACAATGCCTATGAACAGACTGGTGAGGTTCTAAGAGCAGGTAAGGAAGCCAGGCGAGTTTGAAACCTAAAAGGAAACGACGAACCTAAAAAAGTGTAAGGGGAAATCCCCTTTAAACCAAAACAAAACCTACCCACCCCTTCTCAGGAAAACCATAAGCAACAACTCTAAAATCACAATTAAATTTCCAAGCCAACACAAGCTGAGTGGAAAGCCTACCTGGCATATGACATACCAGACACGCAGTCAGAGATGCTTGGTGAGGATGTGCCATGTGAGCTCCATAGGTGATTTCCACCAATCGCGTGAAATATTGAATGGGACAACTCGCAAAATATCACCGTAAAACAAACAGTGGTAAAAAATGCTTCCAATGGCGTATAAATAGACATTTCATGGGTTAAAAAAAATTAAGAGCGATAGGCGAGAGCATTTACACCCGCATGTGAAAGACTTAAACGTCGTTGGCACCAAACACATTGTATTGGGGGGTTACTGATAATTCAAATTAAGAACAAACTCGACAATGACGACTTGCTAAACCCCAACACAGCCGCAACCATTGGCTTAAGACTCAATAATACGCCTACATTCACTTTGCGGCTTGGTGGTCAAGATAAAGTCGACCATAAAATCTATATCACATCCGCCATAGAGGCTACAAGACTAAAAATTCTCCTCCCAAGTGGGCCTGATGAGGATTAGGTCATCGATGAGGAAATTTCTCCACCATTGTGGCAGCAAAAGGGAAAGGAATCCGTCGCAGCGGGTCTCAAAAAATCGGAATAGGTTCCGATAATAAACTTGCATGCATGCCCGTCGTAGCGAAAAAAAGATAAGGAATCATCCGATAAGGAGGGGAAGAAAAATAGGATGAAGTTTTGATTCTCAGCATAACATCTCACCCACCATTGCGGTACGAAACCAAAAAAACATCCGATGCGGAGGACAAGCTAACCTGATGATGCTTAAGGAAATGAAAACCCCCGTTGTAATGGCTTCATTAAATCAAACGTAATGTAAACCAAAATATTAGGTGTTGTAGCGACTGTGGACCTGAGAAACCGTCTACTGTAGTGAGACAAATAATTAGGATCACTCCCGATATTCAAACTGAAACTTCACCCATTGTTGCGGCATGAAACTGAAAATTCATCTGCCGTAGCAGATATGTTGGCAAAAACCCACCAACAAAGCCTCCTCTATAAGGGTTCTCACTGTCGACTCCCAACCAGTGCAATCTACCTAAGCATCAGCCCATTCATGTCTTACCCTGCCCAGGAACATCTGCAGAGTGGACGAAGTCTCACCTGAGATGTTCAAGAGAGAGCTGTTGGAACCAAGCTTCCAAAAGTAAGAAGGGAATATATGGCATCTGAGGCTTCAACCGGATAAGTATCAGATTACTCCAAGTCACTCGACAGAACTAAGACAGTTGTCATAATTCATCTTCACAACTATGGATCTAATAGATCACATCATTCATTTATCGCAGTAGTATCATTCATGAAACAACATTAATAAGCTTCATCACCATTCATCAGAATTGCAACAAAATTGGGATAGATCGCATCATCAATTTCATTGCAGCAACATCCGTAAATTATAAACAGATTCAATACACTTCTCATTGACATCAAAGCAGAGAAAACAGGAGAACAAAAGACAACATTTAGGCAACAACCGTCATGTCATATTAATTCTGCGCAACAGATCCAAAATAGATAATTATTCTCCATAACAGGAGACTGATTACATCCCAAAATTTAGTATCTGACATAGACAGATCGCAGATTGTTCAAAACAGAAGACTCATCAAGACCATAGATAGATTGCAACAGATTAATCACTCTCAGATATTGACTTGGACTTGTATCGCTTTGATCATGATCATGATCCTCCTTCCTATTCTATTATATTACAATTGCAAAGCTAGCTCTATATATAGGCTTACGCCTTTACATTAAAGGTCCACTTCTAACTAACTTCTAACCACTAATGACCTTTTTCCACAAAACGTGGTCAATTAATACATTAAATATTCAAAAGAGGTTATTCTTTTGCCCATCGCACTGATCTGGCCTTGTGCAATGTTGCATGAGCTTGCGCAGCTGTCGCGATGCTACGCAACTCACTTACCCAAAACCCCTGCCAACAGGCCCCCAACACAGTCTTGTGGCTTGTCCTCGAGCCACGTCAAGTTGACAAGTTATATGTCGATATATTGTCCTTGAAATATTCAAACTACTGCGAGATCTCGTAAAGTTGGAGCTGGACTCTTTCGGTAATTCTTTGATAGTTGAGCAAATCCTGCTACATGGGGTGCGCCCCCCCAGCCTTTCCATCGACCATCTTTTGACTTTCTTGCATCGCCTGTAGCGTTGAGACTGCTTTGACAACCCGCTGCCTACCAACTTCTTGAAACTGATCCAACTAGGCACATTACTTTTGTTGGCATTCTTGGGCATGGGAATCTCTCTGTTGTAGGTCCTTCAACTCCTCAGACCACGTGATCTGCACCATGAGCGACAGTGCTTGCAATGACATCTTTAGTGTCGCCAACTGTCCTTCAGCTTCTTGCACCTGCGTGGTCAACTGGTCAAGTTTTTTGTCTTGGACAATGCTTTTCCAGAACTACATTGTCGCCTCCATGATTGTCTTTAATTATTGTTCCATTGTTTCAAATTGGGCCATTATCTCCTCAATCGTAGCCTTTCGTTCGATAACCTGCTCCGGCGACGTCTCTGGATGGACCAGGGCATTGAGCAGAAGATTGGTGTCCTGGAGCTGGACAATAATTTCCCCAAGTTGCTTGGCCTTAGTGACTGTAGTCAGCTCGATTGTCCTCTCGAATATTTGTTGAAAGGCCTCATCAACATCTTTCTCAACCTCGCCATAACTTGCGCACAGCTGTGCCTTCTCAATGATAAGGCGTTCTTCAACCTTCTTAAGCTTGATGATTTCCTCGGAAACCTTGCGTTGTAGCTTGGCCTGTGCTTCCTTCAATGCCTCAATCTCCTGTACCTTCTCTTCCACCAGCTACACCCTGACCTGATGCAGCTCCTCAACTTCTTTCTGCAGCTTCTCAGCTGCGCTCTATGACTGCACATACCCATCAGTAAGCTCCTTCTACCTATCCACCAATTCCTGGGAGGAAACATGTTGTAGCTCCACAAGTTCCTGAGCGAGTAACTTGTTAAGATCCAAGGTGATGTTCTAGAGTGACAGCAGTAACAGGTTCACTTCTTCACTCCCCGCGTCGATCGCAGTTGGGGGAACTTGAACATTCCTAGCCCACAGGTCGGTGCTGATCGACAGGAATTTCTGCATCACATTTCTCTTGGGTGTCCTCCTGGAAACAACATCATAAATAGAATTCAACTTATCTCTTACTGCAGAAAACCCTTCTTGGTTGGAATCTTGTATCGCTTGCATCACAACCTTAGAGGAATCAGTGACCGCTTTGATGAGCCATTGCAGTTGGTCCTCCATCCCTGATTGGGTATTGCTTCCCGCGTCATATTCTTGGTGCCATTTGGTGTGAGTTTCCTCCCACATGCACTATGCTTCGGCCTTAGGGTCCGTCGATGATTCATTGTCAGGGGCATCAACTAGTGGCTCCTTAGAGAATTCCTCCTAGCTCATGAGGTTACGCCATTCAAATGGACACTCCTTAACGAGAGCATCCAATTCTTCATTAGTGACTTTGTAGGATAGAGGTAGCCACTGCTTATCGGGGTCCTGTTGCGCCTAGATATAAATGGAATGAGGCCTGATAACAAACTGAATGAGCTGCTGATACTTGGCTGCTGCGTAATTGGATAAGCGGGGAAATTTGACAGCTGCAGCTTGTAGCGCTTCCCAATAGACCCAAAAATGGATTGTATAGTCCATTTGTTGACTGGGATCCTCAACCCAACACAAATTTTGATAGTGTGCGCCTCGACACACCTTCACTGCATCAACTACTATCGATTGATAATATTCTGGTTCCATCCATGTGACAAGCACAATGAGAATTAACAACTAACTGTAGGAAAATGGTCGCCCGGCCTGAGCAACAAGAGCATCGTCGAGCAACTGGTTGAGAAGAAAAAAAGACCAGTTCATTTGCACGCCCTTGGTGCATTTTTGTGCACATGTGACCACACCCGAGTTGCATTGGACCGGTCAATTCCCCCGGACAATTTTGCTTGCCAAAATGCGCTCCCCAATACGCACCTCCTGTGAATTAATGTTGTCGATACGATAGGCATGACCATCATTCTGCAATTCAAATCTCTTTGTTAGCTGCTTGGAAAACTTCTTGTTAGTATGCCGCCCGTGGATATACTGCATCAGATCTTCCCCGGCCTTCAACAAGCCCGAAATGTTTGCAATTAAGTCGACCATAACAGGAATAGGCTCATTCAACCAGAGTGTCCCACCATGAAAGCAGGCAAAGAGTTGTTTGATGCATGCATGAGCTTTGTTCAGGCACCCAAAGTGAGGCATATTAATGAGCCCCAACAATCTAGATTTATTCAACCCACTCACCCATGTTTAAGGAATCCTCTGAATTGGTGCACCAAGCCCTGTCGAAACTAATTCATAGGGCTCATCCTGGACATATTTGAGCAACAACAAATCATGGTCTTCAAAATTCAGCTTGATCAAGGCAGGGATGATATCTACCAAGCAAGTCATCCCTTTCAACAGCGGCGACAATTTGGGTGGATACTTCTGACTCTTTGTGGGCTACCTCGGCTTCACTTCTGGATGTGTTGGGGTGACATATCTCAGGATATCATTGACAGGGAAACCCCTGGGTGCCATAGAATCTATAGCTCCCGAGATTGACGTCACAGTCTATCTAGTCCCCTCTCCTTGCACTCTAGTCGAAGTGCGGGTGTGCCTCTTCTGCGGCGATGTGGAACTGGGCTTCTAAGCATGCTACTTTCTTTTGGGGATCAACGAAGAGCCTATCGGCATGCTCATTACTTCTTCCTCAATGACCGTGGGTTGAATGGGGGATTCCTACTCACTGTAAATCTCAATTGCGTCAAGGTCGCTCAACATGCTGCACTCTCCAATCCTTACTATGCACCTGACGAATATGCACCTCTACTCCGCAACTCGCACTTAAGACTCTTGAACTGTACTCAGCTCAACACTTTGCTCACTCGACTAAACTGCTCTAAACAATGCCTTCCTCCTGCATCCCACATTCTTTTTATAGCTATTTCCCAATTTGAAACCATCATTACCAAATCCACCATATCCATTATGACCAAATCCAGCAGCAATGACACCAAATCCGTTGACAATCTTACCCTACTAATGGTCGGATTGGCCATTAATGCGTGTCGCTTCAACAAGCGCCGCTGGCTAACTGTTTTAAATACCTATATTTATTGCTGATTTGACCAACCCATAGCCCTACAGCTGTCACAGGTGGTCTCCCTTCCGTCGCTACTAACTCCTATCCTTATGTGGCCTCGTCCGCTAGGCTCGCCTTGCTACTATCTAACTCCTATCTTTTTTTTTATAGTACCTCAAGCGGTGCGCGGCTCTGACCCCGTCCTATAGGGATTCAAGTGACTCCCATTGACGAGCGTCAGCAGTACCGCACCATCTAATTGCTATAACTGAACCGCACCTCCAGAAGTAATGGAATGAACAAGATATGGGCCTAACCAGTGCATCTATAACTTACTTGGATGCTTCATGAACTTGTTGTCATATAACAGCACCAAATCTCCTTTTGCAAATTGTTTATGCTTAATGTGGTGATCATGCCACGCCTTCTGTCAACCCTTCACAACACACAGGTGGAATCCTGTAATAAAGCGGTCCTCTTCAAGCTAGATCAACTACGCGATGCGCTCTTCCAATGCTTCTGCATCATCCATTCCTGTGACCGCAGTGATGCGCAAATTAGGAACAATGTATTCCATGGGCATGACTGCCTCTTGCCCATATACCATCTTAAACGGTTTCTGTCTTGTCAGTCATTTACAAGTGGTGCGATAGGCCCATAACACTGCTGGAATTTTCAAGTCTCAGTCATTGCGATTAGCATTTCATACCTTTGTCAACATTGTTTCCAAAATTTTGTTGAATGCTTCAACAGTCCCATTCTCCTGCGGATGGTATGGCGTTCTTTTCTTATGTTGCACCTGCAACTCCTCAGTTAGCGCTCTCACAGTGTAGTTGATAAAATAACTGCCCTGGTCACTCATCAATATCCTGGGACACCCAAACCGTGTCATAATATTCTCAAATATGAACTTTGTTGCTATCGCAGCAGTACAATCGACAACTGGTGCAACCTCTACCCATCTGGTCATATAGTCAGTTGCGGTAATGATGTATCACGCACTAGTCCTCTTCCCTGGTGGATTAATTGGACCCACAAAATCCATGGCCCATTTATCAAAAGGTTGTAGAGTTACCTGTGGCACAAGTGGCATCTCATCCCGCCATGATGGTTTACTGACGTGCTGGAAGATGTCACAACTCCGCACATAGNCATCATTATGTAACGTAGGCCACCATAGCCCGGTGCACAACACCTTCCACATAGTAGCCTTTCCTCCATAGTGACCTCCCGTGATTCTTGCATGTGCTTCTTCTAGAATGGGTTCCTTCTCATGCAGTAGGATACATCGTCGCAAGATTTCATCTGGTCCATGCTTGTATAACTGCCCAACAATCAGCTGGAAATATGAAGCCTTGACTACCAACTGCTTCTTCTGACTGGTTGATAGGTTCTTAGGGGCAACACCAGTGGCAAAGAATTGAATGATTGGGGCATAATGGTCATCTGTGATATCGACACGGAATAGTTGCGCATCTGGAAATCCATCATCAATATTGGTAGGTTCTTCTTTGGTCTCAATGCGAGACAGGTGATCAGGACCATCATTTAACCGTCCTGGATTCACAACTATTTCAAATTCAAATTCCTGAAAAAGAAGTAGCCATCGATAGATCTCCCCCCCCAACATAGGCTTATTGACCAAATATTGCAAAGTGTAATGATCGGTAAACATCTTGAAGTGACCACCTAACAAATAGTGCATGAAATTTTGTAAGGCATAAAAATTCGCCAAGCCTTCTCTTTCAGTCGTTGTGTAATTTCGTTCAAAAAATGACAACTTCCTACTGGCATATGCGATCAGTTGATCCAGGTTGACCTCACCTGGTTGTGCAAGCACAACCCCCAGCGTAACAGAAGAGGCATCGACATGCACATGGAACTGCTTGTTCCAATCAGGGAATACTAGTATGGGTGTGGAGGCCTTCTTGGCCTTCAGTGTGTCAAAACTTCCTTGACATTCTTGACTCCACTCAAATGCAGCATCCTTCTTTAATAGCTTCTCCATAGGGGCAGTAATCATAGCCTATCCTTTGATGAACTTGCAATAGTACCCCATATTCCCCAACGTTGCCTGAAGCATATTCACATTCGTCGACGGTGGCAAAATAAGAATTAGCGCGATCTTCGCTAGATCAACCAACAAACCTTCCTTACATACTATACGTCCAAGTAGCATTCCAAACGATGTATAGAAAATGCACTTCTTTAAGTTTAGAGTGATTTGATGTTTTTGACACTGTTCTAGAATCAATCACAGGTTTTCTAAATGATCTCTAACTAAACCATAGACTGTCCAGTCTTCCATATATACTTATAGGAACTTTTGAATAAAATATTTAAACACAGCAACAACTACCTGAAAAAATATCGTTGGTGCATTCTTAAACCCAAAAGGTATGACTGTATATTGAAAACAACCCCATTCAGTGACAAACGTGGTCTTATGGCGATCCTCCTTTGCAATCTGGATCTGGTGGTACCCCAAAAATCCATCTGTGAAGGAATACATCTCTTGATCACCTACTCCTTCAAGGACCTCATCTGTAAATGGAGTCAGGAATGGATCATGCATGCATGCATCATTTAACTTTCTTAGGTCGATGAAAATGTAGACTTCATCGATCTTTTTATCCAGAACCACCATAGGGCTTATCCACTCTGATTCTTCGACAGGCTCGATGATCCCCACATCCAACATCCAATCAATCTTGCCTTCACACGATCCTTGTATTGTGGGTTCAGTCGATAAGGGCCTCTGTCGCACAGGTTTTGCATCTGGTTTCAATGGGATTTCCTCCCCCCCCAGGTCCCCTAATATCCCCTTCATTTCTGAGAACTACGTCCGAAAAAGATCCTATAATCCGTGCAACAAGTCCATGTTTTTGGCCATTGTTTGCTCGTCCCAATAGTCCCCAATATTAGCAAATTTCAGGTTCTCTTCTGACCCAATGTTGACTTTCCTAATATTTAGTGGCTGACTCAATGAATTCGTCAGGATGTATGGTGCTGCAACATCGTGGCTTCCTTCTGACTCTAGAATATTAACATTCTGCAACTCATCATCATCTTGAGGTTCCCTAGATAGATTGTAACATGTCATCATGGATTGCATCGAGCGGTGCGCATGTGCATTAACTGGGTATGCGATAGGGATGACCTTTAGCACTATGTCATGGATGATTTGCAATGCATTATGTACTTCTGGGTTGACATCCTAGAAATGAAACATTTGTGCAAAGCAAACAGACAACTCCTCCCAAGTGGTTATAGTTGTGTGCAGTTTTTCCGCTACATATCGGGATCTCGACATCTTGTCCAGAGTATGAACAAAATCATGGACCCACTCATCTTTAGGTCATGATGCCCATAAGTCTTGACATTCCATCAAGTGACTGGTGGGGTCATTCCGTCCATCGTATCTCCCAGCATGATAGACCTCGAAATAGATGAAGCACACCATCATCAATCTCTGACACTGTCCCCAGTCATGGATCGTCTGCTTGTGCATTTCCCACCATCGAGCCGGGGTAGCCTTCAGTGCTACATCTAGGGCCAATACCCTTTGTGGTTCAAACACTTTCTCTTCAAAATCTCGAAGGAATTCTGATAACTTTGGAATCCCTTCATAAATTGGCAACTCGACAGTCTTAGTTTCTACTCGACAGAGAGACTATGTGATCAACCCACATTTCCTGAACGACACCTCATGTAGCCTATTTTTCCAATTTTCCAAAGCATCATCAAAATCAGAGGGTGCAGAACTATTGCCACGCCATCCAAGTTAACCATCGACGGTAGGGTGGATATAGTGTTCAGAGATATTATAGGCGTGATGCCAACTTCTATTGGCTTCATCCCTCACAGGGTCAATATAACGACATCCTTCCTGAGGGTCCATGGGAGAAATGACCTTGACATCTTGGTTCTCAAATGTCATAACCCATTTTTTGAAATTGATAACCGCCATGCTATCATTAGCCCACCAAATCCCTAGCAGTGCGGGATAGGAAAATCCATCTTCAACCACTTCTATCACATCAAAATCAGCATACATTTTCATACCTTCAACATTGACAACCAGGTTTGAGATGCGACAAATGGGATGAACCTTTTCCTGATTTGCTAGTTTCAACTGCACTGATAACCATCCCAATGTTGGATTCCCCATCAACTGCCACGTTTGATTGGTCAGAATGTTTACATTTGATCTGAGATCAAGAATAACCGAGTCAACCTTGTAATCTTTGATCTGGATGTTCATCCTCATCTCCTTGCATGTCTTCCTCTTTTGCAAGGAGTTCACCACGGAATCCTTCAATGTCTTCTCCCAGTGGTACAACAACTTCTCAATCTCGATAAGGGCTTTGGGATCGCTTGCTAGCAACAGACAACTATCAAAGAACTATTGCAAGGTACCATGTTGTCGTGATGGTCCTGCCTCTATAGATGGATCAAAAGCAGGCAACATTTTGATAATAGGTAACTTACCTGGATTTCTCCTGATTGCATGCTTGGCCTTGAAGAAGGTGTCTTTCTCCATCGCAATATCACATGCTTCCTTTTTGTTTCCTGCAAAATGAACTTGCTGATGCAGTCCATCTTCTCCAGTTGTCGCACTAGTGTGAGTGACAACCCCAACGTCAACATCCTTCGTTTGCGGTTTCACTTGAATTGTTGCAACCATCAATCCTTGATTCAGGTTCTAGGGTGGGTTCTGATTCAGCGGTGGGTTCATTGGTTGATTCTGAGTCTATGGTGGGATTTGATTCTACATTGTCGGGTGGTTCTGCACTTGGAACGTTTGCTGGTTCTGAGTCTACGCATTCTGCAATTGAGGAATGTTTCCAGCCTTCCATTTTTCAATCAACAGAGGGAAATTTTCAACATTATGCTTGCTGGACACACAGTATGTACAATGCACATGAGGACACTCCCTTTGGTAGTGCCTGAATACTCCACAGGTATAACACTGGATTGATTATGAACCTCGTCCTCCTCATCGATTGAAGCCTCCTCCTCGTCCCCTGAATCCTCCTCAAACTCCTCCTTACTAAAATTGAGGCTGGGCCAACTGCTACTGTAGGGGGTTTGGTTGCTGCTGGACATAGTGCACAGCTTGAACATATTATGGCTAAGGCTGAATGAGTGGTACCTAGTTATATTGTGGTCGTGGTGTAAACTGTGGTTGCGCTACGAACTGCAACTGCGGTGCAAACTGTGGCTGCGGTGTAAACTATTGCTGCGGTTGCGACGAGATAAAATGCATATGGGGCGGTGGTGTATACTACACCTACACTGCTAGCTATTCCATCTATGGCTACACTTGCATTGCTAGGGAGTCCTCACCTTTCACAAAGTATGAATAATATGTCCTTTCTTGGAGCAACTCATAAGCTTGATAGTTTTTATCGTCGTGTCTTACTGACTGCCAAAAGGTATAGTACAAGCTCTCTATCTTGGTAACCATATTTTGCATGTAGTCACAGTTCTCATGTCAATTCCAATAGACCTAACATATGCAACACCATGGTACCCCAGCACAGCTCAATGGGTTCGAGGATTCCAAAAGAAAATAATTTCGGAGCATCGAACATGTATCCTTGGTGTGTCTGTCCGCACAACACTGGGTGCACCAAAGGTCATCATGATCTTCCTTAGCCTTCTTGATATCTTGGAGTTGGAGCGTCAGATTGGCCAACTATGCTTGAATCTGGTTCATCCTGACCGTGGTTTCTCCTACCGACGATGCTTCTAATTTCATCGTGATTTATAGAGTCTCGCTCTACGTCGCAATATTTTGTTGCATTAGCGATTGTCTGATATGTGGGACACGCGCAACGATGAACCACTCCTAGTGTTGAACATCGCTCATCTGGAAGCTGAATCGAGCCATCAACGTCTTAAACCGTTGATCAAAGTCCCAAATTGTTTCATTGGGGAACTACTTGATTTCTTTCAACTCAGTAATGTACTAAGCCTCAAACTTCTACTTGAATTCTTCAAATAGCCCATTATGGATTTCATCCAATTTTTTTGCTGTACCTCCTTGAGGAACCAGCATGAATCTCATGTACTAATATAGCGCACAACCCCTTAGGGTGGTTTCTAGCTGTATTTTCTTAACATCATCATCCACAGTCTATCGGGTGGTCCATATCACCTCACACAAGAACCAATATTGCTTTGGGTCATCGGTCTCATTTCCATGAAATATTGGTAGCTTCATTTCGTCGCCCGCCATTCTGGTCCTTCATCCTCTGGATGGTACTCTACTATCATACTATCACTGATACATTGGGAAAGTCGACGTAGAATGCACGTTTCTTCCTGGTGGTGGAGTAGTGCATGGAGGTGTGGACATGTTACTACTGGGTTTGAGCCTGCCGTTCTTTTGGGTGTAGCCTGGTCCTCGCTGTCCTCGTCGTCACTAAAAGGTCGCTTTGTCCCATGTGGTTGTTCTTCATGGAATCATACTTCAATCGTAGCAGGACCTTCTCCTATCCTCTGCCTCTTCTCTCAAAACCTTGCTCCTCCTCTTGTACAACCACTTGTTTCCTTGGCGACCTTCATAATCTCACCAGAACTTAGGCCCATCTACCCATTACCTTTCCATGCATCCCCCCTTTTGTCATGGTGTCTATAGCCTCTGCACACCAGAGTTCCACTACTCTTGGTCCATCTTCAGAATACCTTTCTCACAGATAAGCTATTTAATAAAGAGCTACATAGACAACAAAAATATACCTCATGGTCTATTGAAGAATTCCCTTTCTGCTTTGCTAAATGACTTATTGGTACCAACTGCAAACTCGGTAATGTAGCCCACCAAGATACTATCCAACCACACCTCAACAGCCCGCGATGCCCTATTGTCTATTTCTTGTAATTCCTCGATCAACTCTGGAGTCCAATATGTCGGCTCTCCTCCTTGGAATTTTTTCTTCTTAGAGGTGAACTTCGCCAACCAATCATACAAGATGATAGGAAACTCACAGAAGACCCATTCATGAGGATCGTCCTAAATATATCTATCCAACCAATTTCCCGTTAACAGCTTCGGATTCTGATTTTCTGTTTCATCAAACTCTCATAGTTTTATACCAAACCACTCCTTGATCTCTGGTCAAGTCGGATCCCAAAACTTTATCCTCCTTTCAATCACAACTTGGTCCCGACAACAGAACCATTTGTTGGAAAAAACCCACCAACAAAGCCTCGTCGACAGGGGTTCTCACTCCATCGACGCCCAACCAGTGTGATCTCCCTAAGCACTGTCCCATATAATTTTTACCCTGCCCAACAACATCCACAGAGCGAACGAAGTCTCACCCGAGATGTTCAAGGAAGAGCTGTCAAAACCAAGTTTCCGGCAGTAAGAAGGGAAGATATGGCATTTGAGGCTTCGACCGGATAACTATCAGATTACTCCAAGTCACTCGACAAAACTAAGATAGTTATCATAATTCATCTTCACAACTACGGATCTAACATATCACATCATTCATTTATCACAGTAGTGTTATCATAGCAGTATCATTCATGAAACAACATTAATAAGCTTCTTCGCCATTCATCAGAATTGCAATAGAATTTGGATAGATTGCATCATCAGTTCATTGCAGCAACATCAGTAAATCTTAAACAAATTCAATACACTTCTCATTGACATCATAGTAGAGAAAATAGGAAAACAGAAGACAACATTTAGGCAACAACTGTCATGTCATATTAATTCTGTGCAACAGATCCAAAACAGATAATTCTTCTCCATAGCAGGAGACTGATTACATCCCAAAATTCAGTATTTTCCACAGACAGATCGTAGATTGTTCAAAACAGAATACTCATTAAGACCATAAACATATTGCAACAGATTAATCACTCTCAGATATTGACTTGGACTTGTATCGCTCTGATCATGATCACGATCCTCCTTCCTATTCCGTTATCTTACAATTGCAAAGCTAGCTCTATGTATAGGATTGCGCCTTTACATCAAAGGTAATTTTCTAACTAACTTCTAACCACTAATGACCTATGTCCACAAAACATGGTCAATTAATACATTAAATATTCAAAAGCAGTTATTCTTCCTCCCATCGCGCTGATCTAGCCTGGGGCAGTGTCACGCGAGCTTGGGCAGCTGCCGCGACGGTACACAACTGCCATGACGCTGCGCAACTCACTTATCCAAAACCCATGCCAACAGGCTCCAAACTTAAAAAACCATCCACTATAGCGAGTCAAAAGCATATTTTCCTCGTTAGTAAAAAACCAAAAACTTGAGACTTTCCCATGATAAAATCAACTTCATAAATGCTGGATTCTAATTAAAATCAAAATGTCTAAGAAGCAAAACTAGGATTTTAAAGGGGGTCCTAAAAAATGTAAATTTTTTTTTGGGGGAATAGTTACAGCAACAACAATTGGCGACTGGCTAGTGGACACAGATCTCTGGAAAAAACTGACTTTTAAGACCAAAAGCTACTTCATGGTATTCTGTTAAATCAACTCTTCCCAAAATTTTAAGATTTCTTTAAGATGTTCAGAATTTTCTAGGAATGCAATATTTAGAAATTTAACATTGATTATAGTCCACTAGGGTAAGGTAACAAAGTTTTCAAAGTCCCAATAACTCTTTCGAGGCCAAGATATGGGGTTCATTTACTTCTGCATTTGGATTGCTTCTAGCTCAGACACCATAGTTTTGTAACAGAGCGTGGATGGGCATATTCGTTTGTTCCTCATTCCCATGCCGTCTGCATTATTTTTATGCTTTTGTACTTTTTTTCTTTTGAGTCTTCCCGGATTGTTTCCTTCATTTGAAACTTGGTTTAGGTTCTTCCATCCATAGTGTCCTTTTGTGTGAGAGATAGTTTTCTTTCAGCTCACAGACAGAGAAGAACCTCTGAGAAATCATATCCATTACGGATTTTATTCAGTATGTCTTTTGATGTATGCTTTCTTTCTGGGAGATTTGACTCTTTTAAGCCTTTTGGATTTGATTTATGGCATGGGATCATTTTAAATACAATATACTTTTCCACTCTGCTTCCTTTCCGTGGGTCCTTTACTGTTAGCTTCCTAGGACAGATCTTAATGTGAATTGGATGGAGCCCCAAAATAGTATTCTATACTCTTCTTACCTTAGTTATTTAACAAGCGTTAAATAGGACTTCAATGTGTTCATATCCTCCTTTTCAAATAGTCTATCAACTTAAAGAATCATAATTATGATACATGTATATTTTTTTTGTTAGTAAGCATATAAATAGTATATTACTGTATAGTACAAAAATAGATTACAATCACGCCCAACCAGCTTAGAGAGAAATACTAGCTCGAGTGCTTCTTAGTCTGAGAAATGTTTTCTATGTTTCTCTTAGTTTCTCGTCCCTCTGTCCATTTTCCATTCTGGATACAATATTAACCTGACAATTGCACTCCCAAAAGTCCATAAGATGCCAACCCTGTGTACCTATACATAAAGCAAAGTACATCACACCTCTGTATCTCCACAAGTCTAGAGTACTGGAGATGTCATCACTATTGGCTACCCCGACCCAACATAATACTATTGAGAATTGACATTACCAAAAATCGGTATATAAAACCAGAAAACAAATATCGTCCAAAAAACACTAAAGACTTAAAAACAAGAGATCGCCAAAAGAGCAAAAGCCCCGATCCTTACTGCTGCAGAGGATCAGCTGGGAAGGGAGGCAGCACCATGGGATGTTCTTCCAAGCTTCATAGAAGATCTCTCACCATTGATTCCAACATTCTAAAGCCAACCACATACTCTTGATGTCCTTGTCTGATTAATGCCAGGGCTTCATGAATACCATGAGCCAACTGCAGATTTGCTTGAATATTCCTTGCTAACAAAATGCGCTCAGTCCAAAATAGACTGGAAATTATAGGTTGGCCTTGGTGGTTCTCATATTCACAGACCAATTCAACTTCCCTGATGGCAATGATGGCTTCGACCTTTGCTGGTATTTTCACCATATACTGATCACCCCAATTAAACACCAAGGGGGTAGGGTCAACATCCACTAGTGAGTTGTTACTTGAGGATCCTACCTAGAGGGAATTGCCTTTGGTCATACTTCCTCTAAGCCCCTGATTACGCCTCCCCCTCCCTTGCTGATCCATTCTGATCGAGAGCTGGATAGAACATATATACTTCACTAAATACAAAACAGGAACCAAGATATGCTCAACTCTGATAATCATCTCACTCTCCTAAGATGTATAAATAGTCGTTCCTTTGTCATGGATGATGTATCCCTTCTTCCTCTGATTCGACGGTTGTTTCCAATTCCCACCTTGGGAAAAAACTTCCTTTCGGCTCCATATCTTTTTGTACACGTTCCAATCCTCCTCTTCGTACAAGAGATTGGCCATCTCTTCCTCCATTAATGGTCTCCTAGTGCATGGCCTCCTAAAAAAGACAGTTCAAGTACCCAGAATCGAAATCTCCCCAATGGTGAACCATGGAGGACTATACCTTGAGGTTTTTCCATACCTCATGTGCATGAACAAGTGTGGTTTTACAAATAAGGGTCTGACCTTGGATCTTCCACCT
Organism: Pseudotsuga menziesii; assembly: GCA_001517045.1. Classification (NCBI taxonomy): domain Eukaryota; kingdom Viridiplantae; phylum Streptophyta; class Pinopsida; order Pinales; family Pinaceae; genus Pseudotsuga; species Pseudotsuga menziesii. Next base: position 627,522 of record LPNX010954282.1, read on the forward strand.
CTCCTCGAGTTAATGTGCCACCCTCCTCTTTCCATTCTTTCCCTTGCTCCCTAGTTGTTCTTGCCTCATCCTGAAAATGTGTCGAGTAAATTCCAAGTGGAGGAGGCGTCTCATCATCGTCCCTTGCACATGCCAAGAATGTGGGTAAAGGTACTTTTGCATGCTAAATCGCATGGCCATTCAAAGGTTGTCCTGAGAGATCATGTGAGCCATGTGTGAGGGAGGGAGATGCATGTGAAAAGGTAGGAGGTGTAATGAGAGCACAACTGTACTGCCTCAGGAACTGACCAACATCATTCCAACCATCATCAAAACCTGCCAACTCTTCGCATTTTTCCCAAAGCATCCTATTCCGTTTGTCTTCGCGATCCTTTGCATGGAAGGAGCACTCCTTAACAACCCCTTCATTTGCAAGAGTGTCTGCCACCCTATTCCCTAAGTGTTTTACATGGGAAAACACTAGAGAAAGAGTGTACCTTAACCATATTCTGAGTGTTGAAAGCCTACCTTCCCATATCTAGCTCCTGGAAACCTGATTAATGGCCGCTTCGTTCATAATACTTTTGGCTATGTTGATGATCACCATCGAGTCCCCCTCCACTATCAATGGGGTTCGCTGGTTCTATATCTCCCATGCCACCCCGTTTAAGAGGCCATCGAGCTTCGCTATATTACTGGATCCTGATCGTAGGATTCCCAAATAGATACTGAGGATTCTTCCTTGAGGGTCCCTTATCACACCTCCAAAACCAGCAGGGCCCGTGTTCCCTTTTGTGGCCCCATCAAAGTTCAGCTTGAAGGCATCAAGTGGAGGTTTTTTGTAGGACTCAGTGCTACTAGTTTGTTGGACCATCTTGCTGAGGCGAGAATTGTTCTGGGGTAATTGTCTTATTCCCCAATCTTGAAGTATTTGATTTTCTATTGTGTCTGCTTCTAAATCTTCCTGTGAGCAAGATGTGAGAGTTAATGTTTCTTTTGAATGTGCAACTAGAGTTGCCCATATTTCTTCAACTCGACATTTTTTGTTTTCAAAATTTTTGAGATTACAGGTCTTCCAAATTTCCCATACCACAAAGCCCGGGTAAAAATCCCATATTCTATTCACAATTTTATTTTTGAATATATTCTTGGGCCACTCAGTAATGGTTATATCATGTATGGCGATGTGTCTGCCATTAGATTTGAACAGTCCGCTTCCTCTTTCCGAGATTGCGGTAGATGTTGGGAATTCATCCAGCAAATGGTTTTGGGTTTCAATGTTGTTTTCACATATAATACATATTGAACGTCCTGATATCCCTTGGATTTGTATGTTGTCCCAAGTGAGGATTCTGCATTTGAGAATGAGCCAGTAGAAAGCTGCAATCTTGGGCCACCAGTTCCCTCTTCAAATTTTCCTCCACTTGGCTTCCTTTTCTTGCTTGTGAGTTTCATTCAACACCCCTATAGCTTCTTTTATGTTGAACCTTCCAAGATTGGAGTATCCCCACCGAATTTTTTTTGGACCCTCATGCCAAGGGATCTTCCCTGAGCAGAGGTCCATGTAGAAGTATTCAATGTCCTCTGCTGGTGCCAAGTTTTTCCAGTACTATTTCCTTTTCCAAGTCCTAAACAACTTGTCAGAGGTACCGTGGTCCTAGAATTCCTTCACTGTCTTTACCCGGCTGAGCAGAAGGTGGGATTTGAGAGTTGGTATATCATCCCGATTTTTGATACATTGTTCTTGGTTCAAAGCCTCGCTAACAAATTGAGCAAATTCTCCATCTCTTATTTCCCAAAAAACTGTTCCTTTGGATGAGGTTCCAATTTTCTTGGGCTGATTTCTAGATACTGGAGCCCAGGAGGTCTTCTCCAAATCTTATCAGCAATTTTTTTGGCTATTGATGAGCATACTTAGCATGCTAGAGATTCACCTAGGGTTTGTCCTCATATATTATCCATTTCCACCATATCTTTTCTCCCATAACTTTGTTGGTATCTAGCAGGTCTCGGAGACCCAGACCTCCCACATTTTTGGGTTTGCAAACCATATACCATTCTGCCAGAGGCCATTTCTTGTGGTAGTCATATTCTCCCCACAAGAATTTCCTTTGTATATTCTTGATTTACTTAATTACAGATTTAGAAGCCGCCAGAACCAAGAAAAGATACAGAGGCATTGCCTAAAGGATAGACTTCACCAAGATAAGTCTGCTAGGGAAGTTGAGGGCTCTGAATGTCCATAAGCTGAGTTTCTACTTAAGTTTGTCCAAAAGGTCCTTCCACGATACCTTCCTAATGGTCGATTCAACCAAGGAATCTCCTAAATACTTGGAGGGAGGAAGCCCTCTAAGAATCCCAGAATTCTTAATATATTTCTTTTCATAATTTTCAGAGTATTAAAGAAGTAAACTTTTGATTTTGCCTTGTTGATTTCTAGTCCACTGGCTTCCAGGAAGGTTTCCGTCCCCTCCTTGATTACACGAGCCTCATGTACCATGGATGGCCCCATAAGCATTGTATCATTGACGAACTATTGATGAGATTGGGGCTCCAACTCTTCAGTAATGGTTATCCCTTTTATCTAATTCTCCACTCACAGGTTCTTGAGCATTCTGCCCAGACCTTCTGTTGCTATGATGAACAAAAAAGGGGACAATGAGTCACCTTGTCTAATACCACGGGTGCTTTCGAAGGGCAAGGTAGGTGAGCCGTTAACTAAAATACAGAAGAAGGTTGAAGATACCAAATTCATGACCCACCCGATCCATTGATCAGAGAATCTAAACACCTTGAGCATCCCTACTAAGAATTGCCAATTTACTTTATTATAAGCTTTAGATAGATCTAGATTAAGGAGCATACCTGGAATTTCCCCTATTTTGACCAAGTGGATGGTTTCATGGATTAAGATGATGTCATCCAAAATTTGTTTGCCTTCAACAAACCCTGGTTTCTTACGAGAGATGAATAGGGGGAGCAGAGGGCATAGTCTATTAGCAATAGTTTTGGAGATAATTTTGTAAATGACATTGCGTAGGGCTATCGGTCTGAGCTTACCAAGGTCTTTAGTTCCTGAATATTTAGGGATAAGTGTTAGGAAAGTTGCATTTAGAGATTTCAGAATATTACCCGAATTCCCAGAATCCTCCACTAGAGCTCATACTTCCTATTTTAGCCAATCCCAGCATGCATGGAAGAAGTTTGTGGTGAATCCATCAGGTCTTGAGGCTTTATCCTTAGCCATCTTATTGACCGCCTCTTCAACTTCATCCATCTCTATAGGTTTCAACAATAGAAGGTTATGTTCTTCAGTTATGAACTGATGTATGTGTTTCAGGACCTACCTCTGAGAGGCCTCTCTGTCCCCATCTGGTTCCTCCAGAAGGTTCACAAAAAAGGAGTTAAGAGTGAGTTCCATATCTTCCTGGGTTTCAGCAATAAGACTTTCTTCTGTTCTCAGTCTGGTCAGACAATTGCTTTGACGGTGGTGGATGGACACTTTATGAAAGAAGCTAGTATTTTGTTCTCCTTCCTGGAGCCATTTCACTCTGGCTTTCTGGTTCCATTATATTTCCTCCTAGTGTTCTATTTGACTGAATTCCTGGAGCAAAGAGCTTTCTTGCTCCTTGATATCCGTCGTGAAACCTGTCTGCATGCCTTTGGTTTGTACTTCTTTTATTTTACTGTCCAACTCCAATTTTTATTGGAATAGGTTACCAAAAGATTATTTGTTCCATTTCTTAATGTTTTATTTGAGGATTTTGAGCTTTTGTTGGAACTACTACATACATGTTTCCCTAATGGTTGGGATTTCCTCCCACCATTCTTTTAACTTTTCTTGGAAGTCGGGCTGAAGCAGCCAAAATTTTTCAAAGCGAAAAGGTCTGCATAGGTTAGTACCCACATTATCCAATTCAAGCTTGATAGGCCAATGGTCCGATCCAGCTGATGGAAGGACCAACGCCTTCAACTCTCACCCGTTCATCATGATGGAATCCAACACCAAAAAGCGGTCTAGACGATAGGCTATGCCTCTGTCTCCCGTCCTTTTGTTGTTCCAAGTGAAATTGTTGTTATTTGTTCTTACATCTATCAATTCGAGGTTATCGATAACTTCATTAAAGGAATTATTTATGGGTTTTAGTTGTCTTCTCCCACCTTTATTTTCCTCCAGATTCCTTATCAGGCTGAAGTCCCCTCCAATGATCCAGGGTTTTCCTTCCATCATACTGTTAATCATCCCGAGGGAGTCTAGAAATTGCAATTTATGCTCTGCCCTTGGAGGACCGTACACATTGGTCATGAATCCCCGTATGCTAGTACCTAAGATGTGAAACACAATAGAAAGAGAATACTGGGTTGCAGAGACATTATAGAGGAAAACCTCTTTTGGATTCCAAAGAAATCCAATGCCTCCAGCCACCTTTTTAGCATCCACTGCTACAGTCTTGCATTCTTTCCAGACTTTTCCTCCTATACTTTTCAGATCTATCTCCAAACATTTATTTTCTTGCAGAAAGATCACTCTTGGCTTTTCCAATTCAATATTTCTCCTTAGAAGATGAATCTTCAAGGTGCAACTACAGCCTCTTATATTCCAGGTTGTGATCCGCATTAGAAACTTATTTATTTGTGGGAGAGAGTGTCGTATCTATGGAAGGATACTACCCTGAAGCCACCAATTGAGCTCCAACCATTTGTATTCTTTGCACATTACTATGTTTGCCTCTGGTTTCTTTATTAGCTTTCTTTTTTCCCTCTGGATCTTTGAGGGATTCCCTTGAGACCCCTAGAAACTTCATTTCATTGGCTTTGATTATCGCCTTTTCTAGCAGGGTAACTTGTTATGGGATAATCTTCTCGAGGACCAGTGCTGAGAAAGTTGTTTCCAGCCCAACCAAGTCCAGTTCTCCTATCTCCATTTCTTCCTCTTCCACCTCCCAAGTCTTGTTGGTGTCTTCCTTTATTTCTTGATGTTCTTCATGGCTTTGGGTCTTTGATCTTGGATCATTTTCTTGGGATTGCTGGGGTTGGTCTTGTGCTGCACTTTCCTTGGTTATAGATGCATCAATGGGTGGCTTCTGTTGAGTCTTTATGTTTGTATCCATTTCTGAAATGTTAGGTCCTTAAGGTTCTTGGAGGATTCAAACCTGTTTTGCGTTTGAAATTTCTTGAAGATTTTAGGGCCGGTGCACTTCTTGGATGATCTCTTCTTATTTTGAACATGGATAAACCCCCCAGCGTCTTGATTTTCTTGTTCTCTCGTTCCTCTTGGTTTTTTGTTATGTGGGAAGTCTTTGAATAGGTGTGCATGTTCGTGACATCTCCTGCATCTAAACAATATTTGTTCATAATCTATTTCTTGGAACGAATCTTCATCCCCCCATGTTAAATCTATTCCATCTGGGAGATATTTTGATATATCAAGATATATGCAGATCCTGGCATAGGAGGTATACCTTCTCTATCGATTTTGCTCGGAGACTTTTACAAATTTTCCTAGAATTTTCCCAATTTCCATTAGGATTTATTCTGACCAGTATTCCTTTAGTAGGGAATACATTCTGATCCATACCGGGGCAATTGTGAGATTATCCTTGTCTAGGTTGAATCTTTCTTTCCACTGTCTCATGAAAAGACCCACAGAATTAAAGAAATACGACCCGCTTTCAAAGATTCTAGTTCTGTCCTCTTCATTAAAAAAGATAACCATGAAGAATCCTTTTGCTCCTAGTTGTAGGTCATAATGGCCTTGAGGTTTCAAGGTGGTTTTTATCCACAACATTAAGGTTTTCTCTGAAGGCCATATCCCTACAAACTTCCTTATGAGAGCACGCTCCTTCATGTAGCTGATATCTTCCCTGATTCTGGCCGATTTGATCTATAGCTTTGGACTCGTCTTCGATTTAGGTAAACAATGTCCCATTCTCCTGTTCACTTCCTTTTCAGTGTTTTCTTTATTAGTTCGACTGGTGCCTTCCCCTTCCTTCCCCAGTTGGGAGTCAGAGATTTCGCTTTTCCCCTTATCTAGCTCAATTTCCATGGTTGAGATTTGAAAAGGGGGCGGTGACCCACTGTCTGAGGGCTCACTCATCCACAAATTAGATCGACTAATCTACAGAATAGGGCGCTGAAGACCTTGTCCCCACTTATCGGACCCTGCAAATGAAACCCTCGTCAGTTCCTCCTCCCTTTCAAATCACCATCCTCACAGAGCTCCTCTCCCTTGATACATGTATATTTAGTAAGCAGTGTTTCATTCAAAATATTTGCAGTTTTCCCAAAATTCCAATGTGCTCCAAACTTCAAAGGTTGTGTTGGCTTATTTGAAAACTGAAAATAAAGCAAATAAACAAACTAAAATAAATAAGACTTTAAGAAAGAAAATGTAAATAAGGCAAACTAACTACAGAAGAAATGAAGAAAAAAAAAAAGAAGGTTTATTTATGTACAGAAAACTTCAAAAGCATCAAATAAAAGAAGGTTTGAGAACCAAACCATTGACTGGAAGATTCTCTTCCCACCCCTGCAAATCCTGTAACTTGTATGTTGAGGAGCCTAGCTTTTCTGCAATCTGAAAAGGGCCTACCCATAAGTGTTGAAACTTAGTGTGCTTACCCTTTTTATCATGTGGGTGATCCCACTTCAGGACCAAATCTCCTACTTCAAACTCTTTATTCTCGGACTTGTGCTTGTCAAACCATCTTTTCACAATTTCTTGTTGGTGCTTAAACCTTTCCTTGGACTTGGATCTAGACTCTTCTAATTTCAGAAGAGTATTGAGTTGGGCTTGCAAGACCTTGCTATTAGATCCTCTAGAAGCTTGGGATAATTGAGAGGAAGGCAACAAAATTTTTGGGGGCATGATAGCTTCTTTTCCATAAACTAAGGTATAAGGTGAAACATCTAAGGAGTTCTTGTGTGTAACTCGATTGACCCAAAGTGCATTACGAAGAGCTACATGCCAACTTCTTTGATTCTCTATGAGAATCCTTTTTAGAATCCTAATGAGATTTTTATTAGTAAATTCAGCTAACCCATTACCTTGTGGATAATAGTTAGCATAATAATGTAATTTAATTCCATTCTCATTAGAAAATGTAGTAATCTTGATTGACGAAAAATAGGATGCGTTATCAAAGACCAGGGAAATTGGAACCCCAAACCCGGTCATAATATGGTCTTGCAAAAAATCCATCTTTGTTTACTTTCTGTAACAGGATATCTTCCACCCATCTGGTAAAATAGTCTCTGGCTATGAGGATGTAATTGTGTTATAGAAAATAATTTGGATTAATCTCTCCGATAATATCAAACCCCCATTGCTCAAAAGGTTCAGAAATAATAACTGGTTGTAAAGGCCCCGTTGCCTTTGCTTTTCTTCCACCGCTCCTTTGACACGTATCGCATTTCCTTACGTAAGCATGAGCGTCTTTAAAAAAAGTTGTCCAATAGTATCCAGCCCTCAAAATCTTATGTGTTGTAGTGTCTCCTAAAAAATGACCTCCAGCAAAGCCATCACGCAATTCTTTCACGACTTTGGATGCATCTTCTTGTTCTAAACATCTGAGAAAAACTTCATCATAGTTTTTTCTGAACAACACCCTGTTGATTATATGATAAGACATGAAATTTAAGAGCAATGCCCTTCTCTGCTTGGAATTCCAATGTTCAGGAAAATACCCCCGTTGGAAATAGTGTATTAAATCTCTATACCAAGATTCTGGGGCTATAAAAATGGGACACACATTAATCATATGTAATTTATTCTCATTTTTCCAATCATTATCTTCATTGTCCTAAATTTCAGCCATCAATTTACAGAGTCCTTGTCCTTTGACAATAGTTGCTGGTTTAAATTCCAAGTCATACTCCTACAAGGTTGTGACCCAATTTTCCATTCTCTCTCCTAAAGCCTTCTGTACAAAAGATTGCGGATTGTTGGATGAGGCACAATAACTTTGGTTCTATTCTTCAGTATATATGGTATGAATTGCTTTATCGTTTTAAAAACTGCATATGCTTGTTTATCAACAGCGGGATAATTCAACTCAGCACCTTGTAATCAAGTGCTCATGAACGATATGTGGTACTCGTCTCCCCCTTCTTCTTTTTGTGTAAGCACTACTGCTAAAAAGTCATCTGAAGCAAAAGTGTAATGATGAAATCTTTCTCAAAATTTGGACTTTTGAGAGAGGGCGCATGAGCTATTGTTGTTTTATTCTTGTCGAAGGCACCTTTCTCTAAGTCCGTCCATTTGAACTGAGCACTTTTCTTAATCATTTGTTGGAAAGGTTTGACTATCTGTGCAAAATTGGGCACAAACCTTCGCACAAATTTTATGGTCCCCATAAAAGATTCCATTCCTTTCTTATTGTGGGGCAAAAGAATCTGTGCTATAGCTTTAACCCTTTCTGGGTCTATGGAGATCCATTTCTTAGAAATTATGTGACCCAATAGCTTTCCTTCTTATATGGAAAAAACACTCTTCTTCGGATTTAAGGAGATGTCATATTTCCAACATTGATAAAAAAATTGCATTAGATGAGAAGTATACTCTTCTCGTTTCTTGGAGAAAAATGTAACATCATCCAAATAAACTGCTACACTGTGGCCAATCAAACTATGGAAATATATGTCCATCACCCTTTAGAAAGTTGCTCCAGTGTTGATAAGACCAAAGGGAATCCTTCTATACGTAAAAGTCCCCCATTTCATTCTAAAAGTGGTCTTAAGCTGGTCTTGTTCTGCTACCAACACTTGGTTGTATCCTGAGAATCCATCTAGCAGAGAGAATAATTCTGATCCTAAGACCATCTGCAATATCTTTTCCATGGGTGGGACTAGGTAGTTGTCTTTATTAGAGGCACGATTCAAGTTTCTGAAATCTACACAAAGTCTAATCTCACTAGACGTTTTCCTCACTAGTACCAAATTCGAAATCGATTTCGAATGTCTAAATTTAAAAATAATTTTTGCATCAAGCAGCGTCTTCACTTCGCTTTGAATTAAGGGTTCTAATTTAGGATGCATCTTTCTCAAACGCTGCTGAAAAGGTTTGAATCCTGCTTAAATTAGAACAAAATGTTGTATAATGTGGGTGTCATACATCTTAAGATCTTCATATGTCCAAGAAAAGACATATTTATATTGTTTAAACAAGCTAATGAATTTGCTTCTTTCCCCGGGTGAGCAACACTTTCCCAAGTTTACATATTTTGGCTTAGCTTCTGACCCCAAGTTTACCAGCTCAAATTGCATAGATGAACTGTGCGTTTTGATGTTTGCTGGTCTTCTAAACTTGTTATTCAAATCAAACATCCCCTCCAAAGTTCTAACTCCTTTGGGTATAAAATTTCCACTTCGAAGGTTTGCTTGATGTTCTTCGTTATCGATTACGACTCCCTTGAAATTCTCATCATTTGTTAGAAATTCTAAGATCTGCAGTTCATCATCGAATACTCTTAGTTTAGTGATGTTGTCTGGTACAATAGGCCTAGAAATTAATTCAATGGAACATCGATTATTAGTAGGAACAAGCCTAGCAGGTGATGTGGCTAATAAGTCTGCTGCTGCATTTTTTAGCCTAGGAATTGAAACTATATTAAATGCATCGAAATTCAATAGAAAATCCCAAACTTTGTTTTGATAACCTTTTAGATGTGGTGATAGACAATGGATTATATTTCTAACTTTCTTAACAATAATTTCAGAATCTTTTTAACCTTGAATTCAATTTCCTTCTTTAAACCTTGTATTAATGCTTCATACTCGGCTGTGTTATTTGTGCATTCAAATTCTAATCTATAAGAAAGAAAATGTTTATTGTTTTCTGGATCGATCAGGATACAACCGACTCCTGATCCTTCCTGAGTTTTTGAACCATCAAAATATAAAACCCAAAACCTATATGCTAATTCTACTGAACTATTGCTACTTTCTACATATGAAACTAAGCTAACTATGTTACAGTCAATTTTATCATCCCACGAAAATTGAAGGAGATCAGGCTGTGTATTTGATCCATTATCGACTTCTTCAGCTTGGTAATTTCCCAGTTCTAATTCAATGAAATAGTTTCCCAAAATTTAGTGTGAAAAATTTACCGGCTCATTCTTCCCTTCCAGTTGTGTCGCATTGTGTCTCATATGTGGTTCCATCATTACTTTAATTTTGTTTTGACATCCTTGATAGGGTAACCATAACTCATACCATTCAGTTGCAAAATATCCATCTAGTTTCGCAGATTAGTCTTGGCTCAAAATCAGTCCGTATGCCTTAGGGATGTATACTACCATAATTTCTATAAATTGACACACCCTTTCATCCGCAGCTAAATGTATCAGCACATATTCCATTTCTCCTACCAGCTTCACGGTTGTTCTTTCCAAGTGTATGATCTTCCATTATATGGTTTGGGTTGGCCTTTTATCCTTTTACACCTCGACATAAGCATAACATTTGCAAATTCTCCTGAATCTACCAAACAATTGTGCACATTATGATTGAAAAATTCAAATGTAAGTAGAAATGCTAATGTTCTGGATTTGGAATTTCCCCCAATACTGGCCTCATTGATTTCTTCTTCCGACGGAATAAATTCTTGGGGTTTACTAGTTGGTGGATCAAAGGATTCTAAAAGTTTCTTCTTCTACTAGGGTAGACTGCACATCTCAAATAAAGAAATATTACCCTTAGTTTTCTTGATGTCTTCTATTATATCATACCCCATCTCACAGTCTGATGGGATTTTCTTAACACCTTCTACTTTACTTTTAGCATCCTTCATGGGATTACTGACAGTTGGAACATTTTTCCTTGTTATAACCAAATCAGGTATTGGTTGAGTCTAAGTGTTATTTATGAATTTCTTCATGTTTTCTTGAATTCTTCTAATTTTGGGTAGTAATGTGTTATCTTCAATTAGTCAACCTTTTCTCCTAGTTGTGACATTCATATCTGATAGTTGTATCTCTTCATTAGGTTCTTCATCTTCTAAACCCAACATAGGTGCACAATCCCACAAGACCATGGTAGTCTCCTCAGTTTTTTCTCCTGATCCATGAACCCTTTAGTCATCAACCTCAGGCTCTGCTTATCTAGAGTCTAGTAATTGATTCATAACCAATGTCATGGAATTAATCCACTCTGGGAAATTATTTTCAGAGTGAGGTTGTTGATGAAATGTACATAAATTGTCCATTCCAACTTCAGTGAGATTCATAACAGGAGGACTGTGTGTGGGTGGCTGAGAGGGACCACTTTCCTCTCTTTTCTTGAAGAATGGTTTATACTGTTTTCTTCCTAAATTTGCCTCTTTATTTTTCTCTAAGTCAACAATCTTGTTGGATAAATTTTGTACCATTTTGACCACACTTTCTAACTCATGAGAATACTCATCTTTGAGTCTTGTCAACAACAAAGGTTTTTTACTGCTAAAGGGTCTGGTCTCTGACTCCATAGAATGTTTATTTACACTTTCAAGTTCATCTTCTATATTTTTGGCGTCATTATAAGTTTCTTCTAAGGGAGGTTTTACTGATCTTTTGACAAACATTGCTATATCAAAGCCAAGAGCTGAAGTGTAGTATTCAATCAGGGTTTCTTCAACAGGTTTTATGGTTGTGCTGAAATTGTTTAAGTGAGAAGCAAACCTTTGACTAAAATATCTCACTTTTTATTTCTTTTCCCTTTTTAGAGCCAACAACTCTTTCATTAGAGAAGCAGTAGTCCTTTGGCTACAAAAATTGTTTTTAAACATTCTTTTGACTAAAATATCTCAATTTTTATTTCTTTTCCCTTTTTAGAGCCAATAGTTCTTTCATCAAAGCAGCAGTAGTCCTTTGGATACAAAATTTGTTTTTAAACATTCTTTCGAAAGTGTCCTAGTCTGTGATTGAATTGGCATGCAAGCCAAAATACCATGATGTTGCTTTACCTTTGAGAGTATGAGGAAGCAACCTACAGACCACATCCTCATGTTCAACTGCTAATGCTTCCAAAGCTAGGAAAAAACTTTGTAGATGGTCGTCCATAGATATGCCTTCCCCCAGGGTCAAATCTAGGAAAATAATTTTCATAATTATGTGGCAAAGCATGCACTAGAGGAGCTAAGTTCAGTGGTGTTCTATCCCTCCAAGATGGTACAGGTGGATTAGGATGATTTTCATTAGGATTTGAAGGTACTTTTCTGGCCATGATTCAGGGAGGGGATCAAGGTGGAGATTGGAAAGGTGAACAATACGGAGATTCCGGTCCCAACTTATTAAGAGGTTGAACAATTTCTTGCAAGGTTAAATCTACCAACTCTTCAAAATATCCTACTAACATTGAATCTTCTATGTAAGCGTGTTCTTTTTTGTGAGCTTATATTCTAGGTAGGTCAGGGATATTCAACAATCCTCCAAGCTTCTTTGCATACAAAATTGTGATTCTTCTTAAATGATCAACTACTTCGTTAAAGATAGGATAAAGGTATTATGGAACGTCTAACTCAGGATTAAATTTCCTTTCAAGACTGGGTCTCTTGGGAAAACTAGTTTATCAACTGTCACTCATAGAATGTTCTCGAGAAAACAGATTTCCTCGGCCAGCCATGCACTGGTATCCCTCTTTCTAACACCAAAATTGTTGATGCCTGGGAAATACCAGGTATCGACAGTAGGGATTCTCCCCAATAATCGTTCCCAATTAGGTTGCTTATCATTTGGTATGAGGAATCCTTCCTGTTAACGACCGGGTTACCGTAATATTAAAAGAAAGTTTAAATTCTATTTATCGGTTGCAGCTCGGTCCATCATTTATGTTTGTTTTTTATCGTTTTGTAAATGATATGCAAGTGCCTAAATTAAATGCAGATGATAAGGAAGCAAGGTTTTCACAATGTGATGCATAGGTTCTTTCCTCCTATCGTATCCCCTTTGTTCCTAAATCACAGAAAGAAAATAATAGCTATGCTAAGCTAATTCTATCTAACCTATCCCTAGGGAGCAAGATGACTATTTTCATGAGTAATGTACTATATTTTATGCACAAAGAATTTTACAAATAGCTGATATAATTCAGAATACATAAACACAGTAGAAAAATAACATAGAGATAGCTCATTGCTTCTTAAAACATTCATTACTCATATGTTGCATAAGCTTCATGATAATGAAAGGAAATCATTCATAACATATAAATAGTTCAGAAGTGAAACAATCTTACAGATATATAGGGTAATCTAAAACAGAGATAGTTCTATATTCAACCATCTACACAACATGCATTTGAAACTTTGACAACTCCTTCTCCAATAGAAATTCAGTCCTTCTTTATTATAAAAAGAAATAGTTCTTCTTACAAAAAGTATTTCTCATAAGATCGCTAGAAAAGTCCTTTCTCCATTCGACTCTACTTCTATTTATACATTTGCACAATGACTCTTGGTTCTCCTGCCCTTTGGGCTTCCTCAATATTTGGTTACAAAATATTTGTCTTCTAGTGTGCTCACTAATTAAGATTATAAATACAAAATATTACAATTATATTCCCATGTGTCAATAGGACAAAAACACTTTAAGTGTGCCCAGTCAACTTAGTAATGAATTGTTTCCAAGCCACGGAATCCAAAACAATGATCTCAAACTCTACTGGTTCCAGGAATCGAACTGTGACCTCATGTTTGGATGCCTGAGTCTTTATGTCAGCCATCCTTGCTAGAATTACTCGAAGTTGATCTTCTAAAATGAAGTTGCTTACTGCAGCTTAAGCAATTACACTTTTGATCACCTTCTCAACTAGATGCCAAGTTCATCCTCCCTCAATCTATCATGCAACTACTTCAAGTATTCTGCATGGGCTAGGAGCTCATCTAGCCTCCTTTTGGATGATGTCTGGTATGAGTGGTGACTACAATAACATAGAAAATGTGTTAGTATTTATATCATTAAACAACTTATGCACTCAAACGAGATAAATGACTAAGATATGCTGGTCAAACCATTTTAAAACAAACATCAGTACTCTGCATTACCCTGCTTCCCTTGGCCATTGGGTCCAAACAAACACGACGTAGGTCAATGGGTAAGATGTTGGCAATGAAATTCCTGCACAGGCAGGTCTCGGCCTCTGTATGCTCATCATTGTCTAACAGATCGTGGGCAAACAACGCTTCCGAATGGTCTGGCGAGGCTCTAAGAGCATGTAGGCATATAGGGCGAGTTTGAAACGTAAAAGGAAACGAAGAACCTAAAAAAAGTGCAAGGGGAAAACCCCTTTAAACCAAAACAAAACTTACCCACCCCTTATCGGGAAAACCACAAGCAACAGCTCGAAAATCACAACTAATTTTCCAAACCAACACAAGGTGATTGGAAAACCTACCTAGCAGACGACAGACCAGACACGTAGTCAGAGATGCTCGGTGAGGATGTGCCACATGAGCTCCACAATTGATTTCTACCAATCGCGCAAAATATCGAATGAGATAACTCGCAAAATCTCACCGTAAAACAAACAGTGGTAAAAACCACTTCTAATGGCGTATAAATAGACATTTCATGGGTTAAAAATCAATTAAGAGCAGTAGGTGAGAGAATTTACACCCGCACATGTAAGACTCAAATGCCATTGGCACCAAACATATCATATTGGGCAGTTACTAATAAGTCAAAGTAAGAACAAACCCAACAATAATGGCTTTATAAACACCAACACAACCGCAACCATCAAATTAAGACTCAGTAATATGCCCACATTCCCTTTGCGGCTCGACGGTCAAGATAAAATCAGCCAGAAAATATGGACGATAGCTGACGTAGCGGCTCCAAGACTAAAACTTCTCTTCCCAAGGAAATTTCTCCGCCATCGTGGTAGTAAAAGGTAAAGACATCCGTCGCAGCGGGTCTCCAAAAATCGAAATAGGTTCCGACAATAAAATTGCATGCATTCCCGCCGTAGCGGCAAAAAGATAAGGAATAATCCGACAAGGTGGGGCAGAAAAATTGGATGAAGTTATGATTCTCAACATAACATCTCACTCGCCGTTGCGGCACGAAACCAAAAAAACTTCCGATGTGGCAGAAAAGCTGACCCAACGACGCTTAAGGAAATGAAAACCCCTACTGTAGCGGCTTCATTAAATAAAATAGAATGTAAACCAAAAGATCAGCCACCATAGTCACCATGGACCTAAGAAACCGTCTGCTATAGCAGGACAAATAATTGGGAGCACTCCCTATATTCAAATTGAAACTTCACCCACTGTTGCGGCACGAAACCGAAAAGCTGTCCACCATAACGGCTTCAAACTTGAAAAACCATCCGCTATAGCGGGTCAAAAGCAAATTTTATGCCTTAGTAAAAAACCAAAAAACTTGAGACTTTCCCATGATAAAATAAAACCATAAATGATGGATTTTAAACTCAAAATGCCTAAGAATCAAAACTAGGATTTTAAAGGGGGTCCTAAAAAATGTAAATTTTTTTTGGGGGGGGAATAGTTGCAGCAGCAACACCTCTGTATCCAACACATGGTCTTTATGACCTGCTATATCCCTCTGGTTTTTATCGCCTCTTCTATCATACCAAGGTATTTAACAATAGTTATCCTCGAGGGTTACATTTCTTCTCTGAATATGACCTTATTTCTGGCCAACAAATATGTTTGGGGATGGATTTTGAGGATTTTTTGAGGACATGTTTATTGCTGAAGGATCCATTATACTTAGTGTTCCAATGAAGGAACATATATATCTAGCTATCCAGATAAATCAATCTTGTATAAATCTATTGAAGCATTGTATGCCAAATTTGTACGGTATAAATATATTAAAAAAATAGGTTTTTCCGCATCTATAGGATTCCTTTACATAACATGCAATGAGAGTGGCCATTGATTACTCTTTTTGACGGGTTTTCTATTCTAAGAATCCAGATGTGTGTTAAGACCCAACAAAAAGTGTTGAAATTTGGTAGTCCATATAATTACCAAAATTCTTTCCATAGTGGTGACTTAGGAGGAATAGCTTGACATTGGAGGTGACAAAGGCAACGTTGATTTACTGTGAAGCCTATAGTGCACCATCCTCAAGTGTCAAGGTCTACATCAAAATTTGGGGGTGTTCTTAATTTTACATACAAAATCCTACATACCAAATTCAAGGGTGTTCTTGAAGTTCGGGGTGTTCTACATACAAAGGTCTACATACAGAATTCAACGGTGTTCTTAAAATTTGGGGGTTTTCTTAGATTTACTGTGAATCCTATAGTGCACCATCCTTGATTATACATACAAAATCCAGTGGTGTTCTTAAAATTATCCCTACTAGTGACCTCTGCTATAAACATATATTTGGGCTCTTTTTGGAGGAGCATCCACAAAAGCCTCTACTATAGGGTCTTTTCCTTGTAGTGAACCTAGTGGTTATAATTGAGACTCTTATTAATCCATGTGGGGTTCTTGTTGAATATTGTGAACTAGATCATGGGTTACCTATCGATAGTTGCATACATGATCCTTGTAAGTGGATCAACGTCCCATTTACTTACACCCAAGAGAGGGTTGTGTTAAGGTTTCCCTCTTTCTCCCTATCTATTCCTACTTGTTGTAGAGGGACTTAGCCAAGCTATCAAAGAGACTTGTCATTTGTGGAAGATTCAGGGTTTCATCTATGGAAAGAATTTAGGATCACTCACCTCATTTTTTGTTGGTGACATATTTCTTATTACAAATGGGTCCATGCTTAAAGTTTTACCATTGGTAGAAATTTTATAGTTTTTTTGTAAAGTTACAGGTATGCAAATAAATGAAGACAAGTCATCATGCTATTTCAATAATGTGGAAGAATAGGTTGTGAGTCTACATCACAACTTACTTCATCTCTCAGTAGAATATTTTAATTTGGGATTGAATTACCTATGCTTTTTCCTTAGACTAAATGGTTATTGTAAATCATCCTAGAATTGGTTATTAAGAAAGCATAATCCATTAGTGGTGCAAAAAATGGATTTCTAGGAGCATTGGACTCGTCTTGGTCAAATTTGTGTTGGAAGCTCTTCAAATTTATTGGATTCTAATCACATGCATTCATAAAGGAGTATTTAAAAAATTTAGAGACTTTACAGTCACTTTATTTGGTGGGGAGAGTCTCATGGTCTCCATTGGACTAGTTGGCACTCAACAACAAAGGATAAAGTAGTGGGAGGATGGGGACTTAAGGATATTCATATTTACCCATTTTCAACAAATCATTGGTGGAAATATGAGTCTGGAACTTATTCTCATAAAAGGTATTTGGAAGAGCACCATTGCTAACAAATATTAGTACGAGTTATAAGTCCTAGGTTGGATCAAAGATAAGCCTAAATATTTCCATGGAGGATCGTAGCACTGGAAGGTGATGGTCACAAAATTTCCAATTATTTAGCCCATTTCTAGCATGGAGAGTTTGTGATGGTTCACAAGTCTGAATCAATGAAAGCTCAATGATGGGTTGTGGTAGAGGTAACACTTTCTCTTGATTTACTTGTTTATTTAAGGGAGAAAAATATTGCTTTTTTTTGAATTAAGTGGGAGACGGAGCATCTACTTCTATATGGCACGTGGGTCGACTCATAAACTTTAGCAGTTCTTATTGCACTATCTATGAAATGGGATAGTTATACACATTCTCTTTGCCGTGCCCATATTTGACATTGTCTTGAGCCAAACGAATTGGTATGAATTGGCAATAAGGAGGGGGTCGCTACACAATGAAAACAAGGTATCAAATTCAGGTTCCCCTATAATATTAAGGGTATTGACGGCATAGTTTGGCATACGAAACTATGGAATATTCAATTTCCTCTAAAATGCAAAATTTTATGTGTCTAGTCGAATCAAATAAAGTTATAACATGGAAAAACCAATGAAAAAGGAAAGTCTAAGGGTTGAGTAGGTGTAGTGTGTTCCATGTAACACGGGAGGACATCTCCATTTCTTTCTAAACTATCTCCGGTAAAAGGTTTGGATGGATATTGAAGTGGGCGTTCAACTTCAAAACTTATGGATAGAATTGGATATCAGTTTAAATATTAGACAATGTTTTTACATAGGTGACCTAAAAAATCTCTAACGCACTCCTTTTGTTGTGTTGTGGGGCATTTGGCTAGCTCATAATGCAACTAGATTTGGATCAACTAAGATCCAAAGTTTTCAAATGGTATCCCCTATCATGACACTCACCAAGTTTTAGAAACAGGACTCGGCCCGATCGATTCCTCAAGTGATCAAAGAATTAATGATTGAAAAATGATGGGGTTGGGGTTTCTTCGACAATGCATATCATGGACAAGAGCGTATATATGGTTTAGGAGGCATTCTTCACATGTTGGACAATTCTTATATGTCGTTTTTGGGTCACGCATTCTAGGGAATGGAAAATTATGTCGAGTTATTGGCCAGAGATCACTTCTACATTTAGCATGGTATGGAGGAATACATGATCTTCAATTTTTTGGGGATATTCCTTAGTTCTCCAATGGGTGACATGTTCAAATGTCCTTGAAGAAATCCACTTGTAGGAATTGGGGAGGCGCTTAAAAGAAATAGCCTCTTCATTCACTTTGGTCCAATTCAGTTGTGTATGATGACACTAGATTAGGTTAATGGTAGGGTTACACAATCCTCCACCACTTTGATAGAGGATCTTTGAGTTTTGTTTACTTGCACCATGATTAATTTTGAAACAACATCGCAATACTGGGAATTTTGATTCTTATATCTCTCATCTTAAGAAGTAATCCTAAATGTTGGACCCCTTTATTGTAACTTAGTTTGAAACTGATACTAGACTAATCGAAATTACACTCAAAATCAATGAAGGACACCATTAGGCTTGAAGAATGTATTTTTGTTTCCTAACAATAATAAAAATTACAACAATTAAAAAAAAAACACACCAACTTTGATTCTAAAATGTAAACCGGGTAGTATGTTTAATTATTATATAATTGTGTTTTGTTTTTTAAACTTTTTATTCATAAAAATTAATCATAAAATAATTTTAATGCTTCGCACATAAATATTGTTTTCATTCATAATACCCATACTATACCTAGTTGATGGTATTAATAGGCATTGACACAACTTCATTAACAATTTAACATGTTATTATTATTTCAAGAATTCATAGTTTTACATGTTAGTGTTTTTATTAATATTATTTTTAGTTTTTTTTTTTAAATTAGTAAAAATATATTAAAATTTATGTTTTCAGTTAATTGATGAGATTTTTTACCATAGCAATTTGTAGTAAAAATTTCCATCTCATTTTAATAAAACTTGCATATTTGAAATCTACAATAGTCTTAAAAATTAAATTTACCCACTTTTTAATTTAATAAATTAGATGATCAAAATTAATTAAATTAATTTAAATATAAGTTAATAATAAAGTTTGACCAAATAAGCCCAACGGGGTTGGATCCTTTGGTGAAGAGCTAGGATATCTTTTCAAGGATGAGCAATGTTCAATTCCAATGGGGGCCTAACATAGAGCCATGGGGGCACTTTGAGGTAGTGACTAAATGTTTGTTTCCACCCAAAGAGATTGTATTAAATTATCTCGTGACTCGTGGACACATAAGTGGATCAAATCCCACCCCCATGTCATCCTAACTTTAAATATCGCAAGGGTGTAGACAGACTGGCAATAGGGTGTACTGTTAAGGCACTCCTTGTGATGTCACACGTTCAAACCTCGTCTTCCTTGTGCCCCATGCATGGGGGTTGTGTGGGTGCACCTAGGGGTATAGTGGTAGCGAGAATGGATCCCTTGACCTGTGTCACGGGAGTACCAACCGTGCTCCTAGTTGTGGATTCCCTTAATACAAAAAAAGAAATTGACAACATATACATATATATATATTTTACAATAATTATTTATTAATGATCAACGACTAAGCAATGACCATCCCCTCATGAATGAAACTAAATACTAAAAACAATCTTAATTTATGGTTTCACCATATTGCATAGATCTATATTTATGTGACATTTTCTTGATGTTAGCTTATTAATCAATCCCTCACAATTTTATTAAGAGTTTCTTTCCAATTCTTTATATACAACTTCATTAATAATTTCACATGTTATTTATAGAGAGTAATCTAAAGATGAGATGATTTAGATTTTCAGGTTTTCTTCCAAAAAGTTTGTTAAAATACTCTTAATATCACTATTATACTTTGCTTGAAACAACAACATAAATAATATATTAATTGATAAAAAATAATTAAATCCATATAATACATGTATATGTTATTGATAATTAAGTTTAACTACATTTATTAGTTCTGTTAATCATCAAATTTCAGTAAATTTATGTACAACCCAACATAAAAGATTAAGACCATGGCCATGCCATTATGACTAAGAGCCACCGGAAATATAGTCAATTGTCAATGCAAGATTCAAAGTTTGACCAAATTGAAACAAAACACAATTTTATTAAGACCATGACCATGCCATTATGGCTAAGAGCCACATAAAATATAATCAATTGTCAATGCAAGAGTCAAAGTTTGACCAAATTGAGACAAAACACAATTAAAAAAAATTGTGTTCAGGTTAAAACAATTGGACTCTTTTCACATTATTTTGAGTTGCCGAAAAAAATTCAAATTTGTAAAATGTTGGCTTTTTTCTGTTCACTTATAAGAATAGAAAAGGAAGAATAACATTATTATTTTTAAATTATGTAGAAGTTATATGGCTATTCAACATAGTTGAATTTATTTTTGCATTGAAAATAACAATTTCATTAAAATCTTAAAATACAATTTCAACTAAAATTGCTGAAAACCCTTGAATTTGTTTTTGTAATTCATTTTTGCATTGGAAATAACAATTTCATTAAAACCTCAAAATACGATTTCAACTAAAATTGCTGAAAACCCTTGAATTTGTTTTTGTAAGACTACATCGGAGAACAGGTAAAGTACCGGCACACAGATCTCAGCACATAATACTTCCTTTCAAAGAACAGTTAGGGCTGTGAAATTGGGTTAGAGACAGGTGAAGAACGATAACTTTTGAGAACTGCAAAATATCTCTTGTAAGAGTTTCCCATTTCTTGGTTCAAGGTAGGTGAAGAACCATAACTTTTGAGAACTGCAAAATATATCTCTGGTAAGAGTTTCCCATTTCTTGGTTCAAGTTTTTATTTTGAGTTTCCCATTTCTTGGTTCAAGGATTTTTTTTAAGAGTTTCCCTTGGTTCAAGGTTTTTCTGTGTATTGTTTACTTGATCTTTTTAAAATTTGACTCATGAAAATGTCCATTGTATGGTTTATTTGGTTTAGTTAATTGTATACCATATGGTCTTATGGTTGTTGATGTTAAAATAATTCTATATTTACAAGCAGGTCTACAGGATGGAAAGCAGCTGTCTTTTTAGTTTTGATGATTTTCGCTGTCCTATTTGCCGGGAGCTAATGACAGATCCTGTAATTTTGGCTACAGGAGAGGTCTTAAATCTTTTACTTACCTGGCTACTCCTTACACTCAATGATGGATCCTTTCTTTGGGTCCACGAAAACTGGAAGAAAATATTGATTTGTGTTTTCTGTGGTATTTCTGTTTTTTTCCCTTACAATGGACTAATGGCCTATTGTCATTGGCTTCATGCAGACATATGATAGGGCTTGCATACAGAAGTGGCTGGATTCAGGACATAGAACTTGTCCTAAAACACAACAGATGTTGCCGCATGCAAAATTGATACCAAACTATGTAGTGCGAAGCCTGATTGAAGAGTGGTTCGAATCTGATGGCGTTGAGCTACAAAACGGATCAAGAAATGCATGTGGATCTATGTTTGATATCTCTGGTGCTCAAGCAACTGTGGATGCTCTTCTTCAAAAGTTGTCAAGTGGGTCTCTAGAGGACCAAAGAACAGCAGCTGGTGAACTGTGTTTTCTATCCAAGACAAATGCAGATAACATGATTTGTATTGCAGAGGGTGGGGCCATTCCTTTGCTAGTTGATCTTTTGTCCACACCAGATGCTACAACACTAGAGCATGTTGTGACAACTCTTCTCAACCTTTCCATCTCTGAAAACAACAAGGATGCAATATTCTTGGCAGGAGCAATTGGTCCCATTGTTGAGGTTCTGAAAAATGGTAGCATGGAAGGAAGAGAAAATGCTGCAGCAACTCTGTTTAGCTTGTCAACTGTTGATGAGAACAAGATAGCCATTGGTGCATCTGGTGCAATGCCTGCTTTGGTTGGCTTGCTTTGTGAGGGCAGCCACAGAGGTAAAATAATTGCTGCTACAACACTCTTCAATTTATCAATCTGTCGTGATAACAAGACAAGGGCAGTGAGCGCTGGTGCCGTGGCCCCTTTGATGCAATTGCTGGTAGATCCCAGTGCAACAATGGTTGATGAAGTCCTGGCTACACTGACAATTCTTACAGGCCACCGTGAGGGAGAAATAGCCATTGGCAATGCTGAGGCAATCCCAATATTGGTAGATTTAATTAGAACTGGTTCGCCCAGAAACAAGGAAAATGCAGTTGCTGTCTTGCTTGCATTGTGCAGAAGGGTTCCACAGTATCTGGTCGCAGCTCTAGAACTTGGAGCTTATGAACATTTGTCAGATTTAGCCCAGAATGGTACTGAAAGAGCTAAGCGTAAGGCTAGTTCATTACTAGAGTACATGACCAAGTGAGAGCCGCTTCCAAGTAACTGAATACATTCTGTAACAGGCCAGCAACTGATCTTTGGTTGGCTATTTTATTTCCCAGTATGGTGATCAAAGATCATTTCCTTGTGCTTTTTTGGGTTTTCTTTTCAATCGTAATGACAGAGGTGAGCCCCTTGAACAATTTGGAAGATTCTAGCTGCGAGATTCAGAACTTTAACGCTGAACCTTAGAAAGGTGGCAATACTGTCTTGTCTTTTCATAATTTTATCTAGGGTGAAAACCAATAACAGTGAATTTGGAATGAATCAAAAGAAATTACAGATTGAAAGAACTTATGATCTGTCTTATATTTCTATTTCCATTCATTTTTATTTATTTTTTAAATTGTTGTGATTGTTCTCCCTATACTCTATCATTTTTATAAGAAGCAGTTTTGGGCAGCCTCGAGGAGCTATTATATACTAGAATTTTTTCATGTCACATTTGTTTGTATATTATTTTGTTTTGTTTTGTCGTTACCTCTAAGGATGTTTAGAGATATTGTCTTTGAATTGTGAAACTAATTATTAATATATTTTGAATATCTAGAATGTTTAGAGATATTGTCTTAGAATTGGGAAATTAATTATTATTATATTTTGAGATATTCAATATTTATTCCATTAATATTTTTGGTTCATATTAATTACATTAATTTAAGAAGGTCATTAAGGTTGAAGAATTAGATAATATCAAAACAAATATTCAATATTTATTTGCATTATTTTGGCTAATTTGATTCATATTAATTACATCAATTAAAGAGAGTCATTAAGCTTGAAAAACTAGATAATATCTATAAAAAAATGTTATAAAAGTAAAACAAATAGAAATGCTTTGATCTTTAAAACATTTTAATAGTTTTTTTTAGTAAGTTAGACTATATATATTTTATAGGATAGTTTTGTTAGTAATATTTAAATTTTGAAGAAAACTTTAACATCAAAATACATTTACAAACATAAAATAGATAAGGATTAAGTGAAAACATTAGTGGCTTATGGCCTCACCTTGAATTTGATTTGGGGGTGTACTTCCTACCTTCCCACCTCCATGGCATCATACGGTTGGTTAACCATGTCATGTTCTCTTTGCATGTGAAAGGAGCCCACTAATTGTTTGTTTGAGACTATAGAGGAGGAACCTTTATTGAGTTTAGAAACCAAAGGTCTCAATCAAGCACACTCATCCTCTAATTCTTGACTTTTCTTTTTGTTTGTTTGTTGTTGAAATAGGATAATCATAACAATATGATTTTCAAAATCCTAGTGGTGTTAAGAAAATGGCAAAGTAGCAGGGAAGAAGAAAAAAAATGGCAGGGTTTCCTGTGGGGAAGAAGAAAAGAGCTCGTGTTTTGGAGGCAAGGGTAAAAAATGAAGGATTGTTTCCCTAGATAAGGTCTTTCTTCCTTCTCTTGAGCTATCTAATTTTCTGAAAGTCCGTTTAACATCAAAATACATTTACAAACATAAAATAGATAAGGATTAAGTGAAAACATTAGTGGCTTATGGCTTCACCTTGAATTTGATTTGGGGGTGTACTTCCTACCTGCCCACCTCCATGGCATCATACGGTTGGTTAACCATGTCCTCTTCTCTTTGCACGTGAAAGGATCCCACTAATTGTTTGTTTGAGACTATAGAGGAGGAACCTGTATTGAGTTTAGAAACCAAAGGTCTCAATCAAGCACACTCATCCTCTAATTCTTGACTTTTCTTTTTGTTTGTTTGTTGTTGAAGTAGGATAATCATAACAATATGATTTTCAAAATCCTAGTGGTGTTAAGAAAATGGCAAAGTAGCAAGGAAGAAGAAAAAAAATGACAGGGTTTCCCATGGGGAAGAAGAAAAGAGCTCGTGTTTTGGAGGCAAGGCTAAAAAATGAAGTATTGTTTCCCTTGCTAAGGTCTTCCTTCCTTCTCTTGAGCTATCTGATTTTCTAAAAGTCCGTTTGACAGGATGGAAAATTACGGTTATCGAATGGAGACGATGCCCAACCTAGTGATTTGATATGTCGACCTATAACAAGTCCAAATGCCCAAACCTACCTCCTAGATTTCTCCAACGTGACCAAGAGGTAGGGAAGTGCCTCGATTCCCCCTAGAAATTTCAACCCCTCACAAAGCTTGACTAGAACAACTTAGAACCTTTAAAAAGTGGTTGCTAGGGCTCTTGGTCTTGGATGGATAATGGAGCATCCATGACACAGCAGAACAAAGGTTTTGATGGAAAGAAATGAGACAACGAACTACCCTAGACTTGGAGAATGAATTTAATTTTCTATTTCCCCAAGCTAAAGTAAAAATCCAAAATCTCTAAACCGTATTTAAAGGGTAACTAGTACCTTCTAAAATAAGTTGAATCCAAATGGGAATGGGGAGTACTTGTTGTGCAATGATAGCCTCCATAGGGGAGACCACAACTAGATTCTAATGCACCAAAGGCCTTATATGCTTAAGACTAAAACCTGGACTAGGAATTAATATATGTTGGATACTGATAGGCTCGAATCCCATTTCTACATTTCCAATGCACACGATGAACATTGAAATTCTAAGGAGGAGAGTTATCATGATATAAAGATGAATCCAAATACAAACTTCTATCCCATATTCTCTTATGAGAAAGGAACCCATATCTTGATAAAAAATTCAAACATTTCAAGAATTTTGACTGTGTAAAGGTTGATCTAGCCCAATTTTGGATTATCAAAGACTTCTAAACTTGGTTAAGATGTCTTAGGACAGAAATTAGACAATTATTTGAAATATTTAAAGGAAAGAACACCCAAAATTGAGGAAAAATACAAGAAATAAAAAATTTAAAACCCAAGTCGCTTTATTTCCACCTTCCATAATTAACTCAAAACCTTCTGTTCTACCCAAGCTTGTAAATTTGATTCCTCTCCTCCTAGTTGTTTCTTTCTTAAATATGGTGAAGAGAGACCAAGTTATATTTGGTACCACCTATCATGCACCTATAATCATGCCCATTTTTTTTCACTTTCGACACCTTGGTTCATGCGACACTACCATGACCCAATTGTAAGAGCTTGACCAACCTTTTCCTAACATAACCATACTATGCCTCTCCACTAAAGGTTTTCCCATAACTATGCCTTAAGCTATAGTTTTTTCAATCTAAAATTAAGTTCAACATAAACTAGTTCTCTTATAGTGGGCACACATCCAACAATGAACTTCAAGCATCCTAATGATTACTTTAGCACTTAGCCAATTTTCATAAATACTTAGAAATCCACAATGAATTTTCATCAATAATTAGAAAAATTCTTGAATGAATTCCAAGGTGTTTTTTACCATTCCTTAAGTTACACATCATGTTGAGTGTATGTCTATTTGCCTTGCAATGCATTCCCAGCTTATTAAGCACTCCTACTTGTAGACTAAGATTTTGTGCCCACATGTAATGTCCTCTTCTGCTTAGGCATTGAGGATCAACCCGCTAACCTATGTGATTCCTATAGGTTCGAGCGGGTACTAACAGTCAAGGAATCAACCGAAGACTGCTGCCATATATAGAAGATCTAGGGCATCAATATTATATCACCATTGGGTTGAAGATGGCCACTAGATGGCAAAGGCCACCTGCATGCATGACATCCAGGCATTATTTAATGATGCATGCACTCAATTAAGTCTCCATGTGAATGCATGCAAGTCAACTGCAAATTAGAAGATAAAGTGACCTAATTAGGTCAAAACTTAGGGTTTTTGCTGTTGAGAGTTATAAAAAAAGATAAAGTGAATGGAGAAGGGACTTATGTGATAATTGATTTGTGGAGTCGAATTGGAGAGCTCGACGAGCTAAGTTGGGGTTGAGCGCATGCTCAGCTAACTAGTGTATTTCGAGAGCGAAATCTATTTGCCCTAGTTCATCATCAGGTTGGATCATCCAGGTTCAGCACTAGTTCATCATCAGGTTACATTCAACAGTTATTCCGGAAGGTTGATTATTCATCCAGTCAGACGGTTTCACCGTCACACCATGTCACCATGATTAGAGACAAAGCAATTCGTTTTCCTACCTACAGGGTTCAGAACTTCCACATGCTGCTTCCATCATCGTCAGAGGGGTATTATAAACCTAGTGCACATCATCTGGGCTTTCAGCAGCAGCTTATTTATTATTCTAGAGCTTATAATTTTGGAGGAGGACGATTTTGTGTATCTCCTTATTCCTCCAGCAGAATCCTTGCATGCTGGGACCAGTCTCTTAACCATCAGCTGATCTATATACTGGTATGTACATGCATTGATTTATCCTATTTTATAGCATCTTAGTATTTTTCTAGGGAACATATTTGCATGGAATTGCATGCATGAAAAGTTCAGGGTTTTCTTTCCTATTTGATTAAGGAGTAAGTCTATTAGCCATTTACAGTATACACATAAACATTAAAATATCAGTTTGGGATATTACAGTGGTATCAGAGCTATTTTCCTGGCCAGCTATGGGAATGCAAAAATTATAAATGAATCCAGGAGACCCATACAACATTAATCACAGGAGATAGAGGTATAGAGACAGAGAAGAGGAGTTAGAGGACATAGATTTGGGGAACAGAGAGTATCAGTTTGAAAAAGGCAAAGAAACAATGGCCGATGATGATAAAATAGATTTCAATAGTCTCATATCAGCCATAAAATAACTCACCACTGGGAAAATAGAAATGATGAGCACTTACAAGCAAATGACTCAGAAGAATGGGCCCACCCCACACAGTCCCTTATTTCCCAACATTGATAGGCTATCCACCAGCATTAGTAGGGAGCACTTACATACCAACATGCAGAGCCATCCCCATATATACAAGCCTTTCCAACCTACCATGCCTCAATTCTTAGATAGTTCGGCTGCAGTGCCTCTAGCACAAGCAAAACCAGAAGAACCCATGAGTGCCTATCTGAGAGAATATAGGGCTTTAGGAGAGGACTTCCATTCAGCTATGAATTTCACTGACTTCTGCCACTTTAAAAGTAATAACAAACACAAAGGTTACAATAGGCCATTCACCTAGAACTATGAGTTACATCGCACCATAGGGAAAATGAATATCCCTACCATTGAGGGCATTCGGGGTGGCCCAGCTAGGAATTGGGTGTAGAAGTTGGATACATACTTCTAGCTCAACCCCATGATTGAGACAGATGCCATTAAATTGGCTACTTTGCATTTGGATGGAGAAGCACATGAGTGGTGGTACCATGAGTTAGTGACACTGGGTCACAACACGATCACCTCATACAAATATTTTACATAGAGGCTCATTGAGCGGTTTGATTGAAAGGACCCAAAGGTACACTTTAGAGAGCTGGCACAACTCAAGCAAACAGGGAGTGCAGATGCTTTTATTTTTGAGTTTCAGAGGATAATAGTCATGGTCACATATATATCATAGAGCAGGTGGATTATGTTGTTCATTGAGGCTCTCACTGAACCCTTATGGGGATCATGTCAAGTCTTATAGTCCCACCACCCTAGCAGATGCCATCAGACGAACTAGAGACTTGTAGGATGTAGTGCCTAAAAATAGGTTTCCTCCCAGGACCAATGTTCCTATTGAAGATAAAGAAAGGAAACCATGGACCAAGAAAGAATGGATGGACAATGATACCCGACAAGACCTTAGAAGAAAAAAGTTATGTTTCACTTGCTAGGAACCATGGATACCAGGTCACAGATGTTCAGGAAAAGGAAAGGCCTACTACATAGAGGCTTATTCCGACAGTGAGGAGGAGGAGGATTACTAGGACTAGGAGCAGGGATAGACGATAGAGATAGTTGTTGAGGGACAGGCCTCAGGAGGTACCATTGCTACCATGACAGGGGTTCCTAGATTCCACACTCTTCGGATTAGAGGTGCTGTACAGGGCCATAGAGTGGGAGCACTGATAGATGGTGGGGAATCCCACAACTTTATTGATGCTGCATGGGTTAAAAAGAGAGACATTCAGACTGAGAGCTTTGATGGGTTTTCGGTAGCAGCAGCAGGTCACACCATTGAGTGTAGTCAGAGGATTCCTAAATTAAAGGTAACGGTTGGGAATTATACAGTGATAGAGACATTCTATGTGGTAGATGTACCTGACATGAATGTGGTACTAGGAGTTTAGTGGCTGTATTCCATAGGGAAGTATTCCACAAATTACTAAACCATGGAGATGGAGTTTACAGGAGTAGAAGGACAGAAGGTGGTATTGAGAGGGATGAATACCTATCCTCCCACAGTAGTGACATCACACAGGATGGAGGTAGTACTCTAGCAGGGATATATTGAGTGGGTTGAAGAGTGTATGGTTACCTTCAGGAAACCACCAGATGAGGCCACACAACAGCTAGTAGATATAAAGGCCTTACTACAGAAGCAAAAGGTAGTATTCAGAGACCTTTTAGCAGGTCGACCTCCAGATAGGGCATTTGAGCACATTATTGAGTTAGAGGAGGGTACCCAAGCAATTATCACCACTCCTTACAAAAATCCCAAGAGGTATAAAGATGAGATCGAGAGTACAATCAAGGAACTACTCAAGCTGGGATACATCAAACCTAGCTCCAGTCCCTTTGCATCTTCAATAGTGCTAGTGAAGAAAAAGGATGGAACCTTATGCATGTGCATTGATTATAGGGAACTCAATAAGAAGACCATAAAGAACAGGTATCCAATCCCTAGGATTGATGAGTTAATGTATGAACTACAGGGGGAAAAGTAATTTTCCAAAATTGATCTCCGCTCAGGGTACCATCAGATTCGAGTCAGGGAATAGGATGTTCCAAAGACCGCTTTTCGTTGCCACTATGGACATTATGAGTTTCTAGTGATGCCATTTGGGTTCACTAATGCACTAGCGACTTTCCAATCATGCATGAACCATATGTTCAGGATACAATTGCGTAAATATATTCTGGTATTCTTTGACGACATATTGATATATAGTCGGACTTGGGAAGAACCTTTGAGACATCTTGATGAAGTACTTGGTATTCTATAGGAGTAGTCACTATATGCCAAAATGTCCAAGTGTGAGTTCGGCATGTAGGAGATGTTGTACTTAGGACATGTGATAGGGGCCAATGGGGTCCAGGTGCACTTAGACAAGATTCGAGCAATTTTGGATTGGCCTACACCTAAAAATGTAACAGAACTGAGGGAATTTTTGGGCCTTTGCACCTACTACAGGAGGTATGTCAGTGGATTCTCATAGATGATCGCATCCTTCACAGATCTTACCAAGAAGGGAGAATTTAGTTTGTCGGAGGCAGCACAATAAACATTCGAGAAAATGAAGGAGGTAATGAGTTCATGCCCAGTATTAGCTTTACCAGACTGTTCTCAATCCTTTGTGTTAGAATGTGATGCTTCAGGAGAGGGAATTGGGGTAGTTTTGATGCAGAACAACCACCCCATTACATTTGAGAGTAGGAATCTCAAAGACTATGAGCGCCACTATTCAATAAATGATAAAGAGATGTTATCTATCCTCCATGTGCTAACCAAGTTTAGGAAGTGCTTAGTGGATGCCAGGTTCAAGGTTAAGACAGATCACAATAGCCTGAAAGATTTCCTAGAGCAGAAAGAGATAAATTAGAGACAACGTAAATGGGTAAGTAAAATTTAGTCTTATGACTTCGAGATTGAGTTCATAAAGGGGAAGAGCAATGTAGTGGCCGATGCACTTTCTAGACGAACAACTACTTTATCCCTTATGAACATCTCATCAGATTGGAGGTCTCATCTTTTGGTTGAGTACTCCAAGGATAAGTTTGCTTGTGAGCTATTGGATGGACAAATTTAGAATGATAGGTACAGGGTCATTGATGATATCATATACTACAAAAACAAAATCTTCTTGGTTCCAGAGTCTCCCCTCAAGAAGAAAATCTTATAGGCATCGCATGATTCACCATTAGCAGGGCATCAGGGGTTTCTCAAGACCTACAGACATATTTGAGAAAGGTTCTCATGGAAGGGCCTCAACAAAGATGTGATACAACATGTGAGGGAGTGCAACTTGTGCCAACAAAACAAAATAGAGCACATCCATCTAGCTGGTTTACTGCATTCCTTACCTATTCTTGAGCAGAAATGGGAGAGCATTTCTATGGACTTCATTACTGGGCTACCCAAGGTCCAAGGCATAGACTGCTTGTATGTAGTAGTGGACAGATTGACTAAGTTTGCTCACTTCTTTTCCATATCATCAGATTATTCAGCAGCACAGGTAGCAGAATTATTTTTCAGAGAGGTATTTAGACTCCATGGGTTACCCAAGACCATTGTCAGTGACAGGGACAGCAAATTCACAGGAGCCTTTTGGCAAGAGCTTTTTCGATTAGTGGGGACCGAGTTAGCCATGAGCACAAGTTATCATCCGTAATTGATGGGAAGACAGAGATTGTTAATAAATGGATTGAGGGATACTTGAGAAATTATGTATCAGGTTAGCAGAGGACATGGATCAAATGGTTACACTTGGGTGAACATTGTTACAACACCACCTACCATATGACCATTAGGATGACCCCTTTCTGAGCCCTATATGGGTATGATTCTTCCACTTTTGCAGATTGGATATTTGGCGATACCAGGGCCCCAAAGGCCAAGGAGTGGATTCATGTGGGTCAAGATATCCTCAAGATACTCAAGGAGAACATACAGGCTGCTCAAAATCAACAGAAGATATATACAAATAGGCACATAGTTGAGCATAGTTTTGAGGTGGGAGACTGCGTTTATTTACACCTCCAACCTTACTGACAGTCATCTCTGAAAAAGAAAGGAGCATAAAAACTCCAACCTCATTTCTATGGTCCATACAAGATAATTCGGAAGGTCGGAGAGGTAGCATATGAGCTAGAACTACCCCCAGAGAGAAAGATTCACAACGTATTTCATGTCTCTAATCTCAAGAAGGTGGTTGGTCAACAGATTGTTACATCTTCCGAGTTGCCTCCCCTTGATGATGAGGGGCAATTGGTTCTGATTTTGAAGTGCATCCTAGAGGTACGCAAGTGGAAACTAAGGAACATAATCATCAAAGATTACCTGGTTCAGTGGAAAGATCTGCCTATAGAGGAGGCTACTTGGGAGGAAGAACAGGTATTACAGCACCCAGCTTTACAGTTGCTTGAGGACAAGAAAATTTGAGTGGGGAGGACTATAATGTCCTCTCTTGCTTAGGAATTGAGGACCAACCCGCTAACCTATGTGATTCCTATAGTTTCCAGCAGGTACTGATAGTTAAGGAATCAGCCGAAGACTAATGCCATATATAGAAGATATAAGGCATCAATATTATATCACCATTGGGTCGAAGAGGGTCACTAGAGCCAAAGGCCACCTGCATGCATGACATCCAGGTATTATTTAATTATGCATGCACCTGATTAAGTCTCCATGTGCATGCATGCAATTCAACTACAAATTAGAAGATAAAGTGACCTAATTAGGTAAAAAATTAGGGTTTTCACAGTTGAGAGTTATAAAAGAAAGATAAAGTGAATCGAGAAGGGACTTATGTGATAATTGATTTGTGGATTTGAATTGGAGAGCTCGGCGAGATAAGTTGGGGTTGAGCGCATGCTCAACTAACTGGTGTATTTTGGCAGCGAAATCTATCTACCCTAGTTCATCATCAGGTTGGATCATCCAGGTTCAGCACTAGTTCATCATCAGGTTACATTCAATAGTTATCTCGGGAGGTTGATTATTCATCCAGCTAGAGGGTTTCACCGTCACATCATGTCACCATGATTAGAGACAAAGATATTCATTTTCTTACCTACAGGGTTTATAACTTCCGCATGCTGCTTCCATCATCATCAGAGGGGTATTATAACCCTAGTGCACATCATCCGGGCTTCCAGTAGCATCTTATTTATTATTCTAGAGATTATATAGTTTGAGAGGAGGGTGCATTCACCTGTGGAGGATGATTTGGCATATCTCCTTATTCCTCCAGCAGAATCCTTGCATGCTGGGACTAGTCTCTTCACCATCAGCTGCCTATATACTGGTATGTACATGCATTGATTTCTCCTATTTTATAGCATCTCAGTATTTTTCCAGGGAACATATTTTCATGCAAAGTTTAGGGTTTTCTTTCCTATTTGATTAAGGACTAATTCTATTAGCCATATACAATATAAACATAAATAGTAAAATATCAGTTTGGGATATTTCACCACAAGTCAAAGAACACCCATGAAACAAGGAATGTCCAATCATCCAATACATCGTGCAATCTCTCAAAAAATCCTAAATCGCAACCCCAAACTTGCTACCATACTTAGTGAAATTTATTTGCCAACTCTTTGGAACTTGGGCATTCCTTGCCAATGTGCAAGACTGCTAAAGGAATGCTCATCCAACATTACAAGTTAATATTGCAACCAACCAAGGAAACAAGGAATGTCCAATCATCCAACCTAGCACACCCATGAAACAAGGAATCTCCAATCATCCAATCCATTGTGCAATCTCTGACAAAACCTAAATGACAACCCTGAACTTGCTACCATACTTAGCAAAATTTCTTTACCAACTCTTTTCCACTTGGGCATGCTTTCCCAATGTCCAAGACTACTGAAGGCATGCTCATCCAACCTTATAAGTTACTATTGCAAGATACCAAAGACTTCCAATGATAATCTAAATGGATAGGTGGAGGTGCCCATTTATGTATCCAAGGCAAGGGACTTACAACATGATTTTCAAACTATGTCTTTGTTTGAAATACCCATGAATAAATATCTATGATATGCTTTTTTTTCATTATAAAAATGAATAATAGAGATGAGTGTATTTCTTCATTTTGTTTTAGATTTGAACCTTAATAAGTTGATTTATATAAATAACTTTCATTATCAAGATATGAAAAATAATTGGATGAGATAACACACAACAACTAATGCTTAAAAGTAGACTAAATACTATATAAGTTGAGTGTTCTTGGTGTGATTCATCCAACCAATTTAACGAATCACATGCAGTCATCGAAATTTGGAATAAAAGAATAATGCATGAGAAATTAATATATAGATTGGATAAGAGTTTGTATCGATCCGTTGGAAGGATTTGGTACTTGGATACCCTGTTATTAACAATCATCTTTCATGGAAAATTGGGAATGGGTAAATGTTGGACTAGTTTTAGACGCAATTCTAGCATGTGGTAATATGTTTCTACCCAAGGAATTGACTTATTTCCTAATAGATAAAGGTTTAATTTATTTAAATAACATGAAATATCTTACTACCACTAGCATGTAGGCTCAATATTGTATTTAGGCTTATGATCTGGGTTCGGTTGGAGTCATGTTGATTCGTAGAGGGGTTTCATTGAAAATATTAATAGGGGTCATGTGCACGAAAGAGAGAATCTCAACTCATTATATTGGGCCTCAAATAATCAAGTGGTTACTACTCTATGAGTCTTGGCTATAAATATTAGCTTCAATTAGATAATGATGGTCACATCTAGTGGTGGAAGGAGCTTTAGAAATTGTGAGATCTGAAGAAAACTCACCTCTTTCTCTGGTGAGATTTAAAGAAAAAAGTTTTGAATTTGAAGGATTTCCGAAGTAGAGAAAGATAGGGTATATGAATATGTTATTGATATTGATCTATAGAAGAAACCTATGTTCATTTACTTATTGACTACCCTTTCACTCACGAGTTGTGGAATGAAGTGGAGGAAATCACTCATCAAAGCAATGTGTGGCTAGGTGATTTAGTGGAGGTATGCTTGAGGATTTGGTTCACAAGGAACTAAGATATTTCCCTTTCATTGTATGTTGGGGACATTTGGTTGGTCAAGAAATTTGTTTTGTTTGAATGGAAGTATATCCTTCCTATACAAGTCTTTTCGAGGAAAAGTTTCATGTATGTTATGATGATAAGAGTTCCAAAATTTAAGTGATCCTATCATATTAGATCCTTAGCTATAGATAAATACTCTCTTTAGAGAATTTTAAATAGAGCCTAGAATGACTGGTCATATATAAGTTATGTGGGGATATCCTTTTCTTGTCAGAGTCTCATTGGTACAAATTTGAATGAGAATTGGGGCCTTGAACACATACCTTAGTAAAGTTGTTAGCTCTGAATCCTTTTTAAAATGTGCATTGGATAAGGATGTTAATACTTTCCAAGTCTTTGTAGACTTAACCCTAGATATTAATTGGATGTAATGAATGGGTTAGTATTAAGATATCAATAATAGGCCTGTAGGTGACCATAAAGTAGATATTATAGTTGTTTGATAGTACATTGTTATGTGTTTCGAGGATAAATGAAGAGGAAAATAAAATTTCTAAAGAAACTAAGTCCATGTCAACAAGCTTCCTTTCGCTTGAGGAAGTGGAGAACATTATATATTCGATGTCCATATATATATATATATATATATTTAGAGTCATATACATGATTGGATTTTAGAGGACTATTTTGAGATAATTTGTAAAACATACTTGCATCATAATTTTTATTTTGAAAGTAGTTTATACAAATGGGACAATATGGAAGAAGGTTTGGTTATATATATTCTTATTTTAATGATGTTTGTATTTCAAATTGTGAAGCTATTTTGTGTGAAGACCAACATATTGTTGGTTAATGAGAAAAATGTATAATGCAATTTTCATTTCTTCTTAAATAAAACTTATGATTTTTTCATTTGGTGTGTGTGTGTTTTCTAGATAAATTTCAAGGTACAAGGCCCAGTTAACAGTCGGGCTTGAATAAAATACAACAATATACTCATTATGAGAATACTGTGTCACTTACATGAATATAAATTTGGTGGAGAGGATAAAACTCCATCCCACAACTACTTGGGATAGATCTACTTCTTTCACATACACAAACAAAAAAAGGCACATGCATGCATGCGTGCACACACACACAGTTTGTGTGTGAGAGAGAATAAAAATACTTATCCCTAAACTTGATAAAAAGTCTCCCTCGAATAGGGTTTCTATCCTAGGAGAGTACACACATTGTCCAATGGGATAAGAAAGTGACAATAGTCACCTCGAGTGACTAATTAACCAAAACATGGATGGTATCATGGTGGGTGCTTCCTCGATCATGTAGGAGTTATGGAAGATCATGAAGAGGAACCTTGTGAGTACGATCTTCAGAGTTGGCTCACTTCCAATGTACATGATCAATACATTCCCACTCAAATGCCCTATGGGAGAATAATGGAGAAAATATGGAGGAGGAAAACGATTCTTTGAGTTTATATACTTAAAGAAAATTGGATGGCATATAGAAATTATGATAATGATATGAAATCCCATATGACATTCTCTCTTTATAAAAAGATCTAGATTTCAGTGCAAATTCTCAACATTCCTCTAAGAGTAACTCTAATAAGAATAAATAGTATGAAAAACACTCAGTCTAAGAGTATGAATATGTGTAGGATCTGCAAGGAGGAGGCAGAGGGATCATATTACATAAAACACAAAGACATGAAACAATCCATCCACACAACTTGATATTATAGGATGAACATTCTAAAAATACCCAGAAGGGATATTGAATCTATGGAGTAGAAAAACCACGGGGAAGCTTAAGAGGTGTCTAACATAGAAAATGATGAATATTTTGAGGTCTGGACTATAGACACTAACACCAAAGACTATATGGATCACTTTAACCATACTGTAACTTGTACTAGTATATGAAGGTGTTGCTAGGAAAGGCTCTTGCAGAAACAAGAGAATCTCATATGAGCATCAGGGGCCATATAGAAGAAATACGGAAAGAGATAAATCTTATTTATCCATGCCATATCAATTCAATATGATAGAGGTGAAGAAGACTCTCCTATCCAGACTAATGGGTGTGAAATTCAAGGTCATCCTGATGCCAACTACTCTAGCAACTCCCAAATTTGTGGACTTCAAAGTGGACGAGGAAATGGGTAAGAAAAAGCCTCATGGGGAACCCTCCTCATCCCATGTCATTTGACTAAAATGACAGTTTTTTTATTCAATTATGCAAGTTTATAAGTTTCATGGTCCAACTATAGTCGTGGGTTCTAGAAAAAATTATGTGTCCTAGTAATTGTGATAGATATGAATAATTTCTCTTATTTTTGACAAACTCCAATATTAAATACCAACCCTTGGAATTTTGGTTTCCCTTGAGGAAAAATACCAATATGGCTCACAATACTTGTATGTCCCCAACTAAGACCCCTTCTTGTATAATGTAATTTTGATATGTATTTCCTGAATGTTAGGACAAATGTAAAATTCACCATGATAATATAAATTATAAACTGGCTTCAAAAGTGGTAGCATGTTGAAGATAAAGGGGACTAATTGTAAAAAGAACAAATCTAATGCTATGAGTAAATATGCCAAGAAGAAGCACATGAAGTAAATCTTGCTACTAAGATAATTCTCACAAGGATACACATGAAAAATGGAGAGAATAATAGAGACTGAATCACATGAATGAAGAGATTTATTGGAGTGTATCCTTCCATTGAATAATGATGAATAATAGTGTACATAAATAGTGCATCCCTCATAGGTAAAATCGAGTTGTATTAGAGACAGCTCATCAAGCTCAGAAAGATAGACTTACTAAATATGATAAATCCACATAGGTGGCTAAAGTACTTCCCAAATAAGTCAAGGACCTCACGAATTAGCTAAAGCATGAGTGAGTTGTCGAGTATGATGGAAAAAATATGCTAATCCAAGAATATGGAGAGAAACTCATGGAGGATGGGTTGGAAACAAAAGATAGCATTTTCCTAGTTGACTAGTTTTACCTTATCCACAGAAAAGTTGGACTAAAGCAGTAAAAGACAAAATATGTAGGAAAGTGCAATTACTAATTCTAGTAGTCAATAAAGTAGGTAGGATTAACCTAGAATCAGAATTAAAGAAATCCTTGGGTATATATGGCAACTGTTAACCATTGTGGTTCTAGTGGATGACAACTATCTAGGCTAGTGGGTAGGAAATTAATCAAAATTAATTAAATACTTTATCCCAAGTTATGAAGTGGGTTTATTATATTCCCACACCCCCTTTAAGTATGACTTTATTATGTTTATGTCTGAAATATAGGTGTATATAGGGCCCAAAAACAAGTCTATGGTCACCCTTTACAATTATTCATGTC
The DNA here is from genome assembly GCA_001517045.1 of Pseudotsuga menziesii. Taxonomy (NCBI): domain Eukaryota; kingdom Viridiplantae; phylum Streptophyta; class Pinopsida; order Pinales; family Pinaceae; genus Pseudotsuga; species Pseudotsuga menziesii. The sequence goes on from LPNX010954282.1 coordinate 665,387, forward strand.
CATAAAAGTGAGGATAGAGGCAAACCCACATGGGGAAAATTCTCCCTCAAGAAATGACTAGGCACAAAATTTGAATAACATGTCTTCAATAGGTATTTATCTTCATTTGAATGAGCTAAATGAACTTCTTATGGTGAAATACTTGATGAATAATCTTGTAGACTCCATGATCATACGCTAGAGTGTAGAATCTGCAAGAAAGAAGAAGAGAGACTCCTTGTATCTCTTCAATTAATGAAGTAGGAGATTTATCTGAATGATTCTTGGTTGCAACAAAATCTGATGTGAAAAAAAAACATGAAATGCAAAATATATTTGTGCATACTCCTTCCCAAAGATTACAAAAAATAAGACAATCAGTAACATAATTAGTTCCTGGTATAGCTGCAAAATTGTGATGTGGATCAAATATATTTATTCCAATATGATGTAGCACCTTCCTAGATATGAGGTGAGGTTGAAAAGACTTTGATATATCAGAAACATTAGGATATGGAACAACAAATACAAAGGATCCAATGAATCCATGAGGATATAGGGATAGACTAGGAAACGTATGGGCAACTGGGGAAATCCGATGAGTGGGAAAATATGAATTATAGATGGACTTGAGATATGAACCATAAGAGTTTAAAACAGATCCAAAAGTGTGTCATATCATTTCAATGATGACTAAGGTCATGGATATCCAACCAGTGAAATATAATCAAGACTTCAAACCATGTAATATAAGTAACACTGCATAAGAGGCCAATGATGAATCAACTAGTGAAATTGGGATTTGTATCGTCTTAGGAATATTCATAGGTATGGTAGATGGTCTTGATGGTGGTATGAATGATTTAATGGCATGTATATCAGCCTGAAAACATGATTTTAAATAATAATTATAGAGTGAGGAAGAGCTTCTCAAAGACAAGTTAGTATCTAATGAAGAATCGCAATTATTGAGAGATGAATGTAGGAGACTGATAGGTGGATTATCAAAGAAAGGATCTGATATTTATGATTCTGATATATCAAAAAATGAATCTATATCATATACATGAGGAAAATATTTAATTTTGTTACTCAAGCCATAGTTTATATCACCTTGAAACTGCGCACTATGATAGTGTTCTGAGGATTCAACGAGCTTCTCTAGCCTATCTAGAACTTTGATGTTGTGCTTCTCAAGAAGCTAAGACATGATGTCCATATTCTTCTTGAAACATTTCTTCTCTAGATGAAATCCCTTGATGCAATAAGAACTCTTGGATGTTCTCCATTTCTTCTTGGATTTCTTCATTGAATATTCATTAGTAGGGTTCGAACCCTCATCTTCAATTTATGACTTTGGCTTCTTCTCTTTCACAATTTGTTTTTCTTTGGATTTGATATTCTTTCTTCCTTGAGATATGAGGGCATGATATTTTCCCTTGGAATATTTAAGAGCACCCATATGTATCAATTTATCTTGCTCCTTTGTTAGTGAATCAAATAAAGTACATAAAGAAGGCATTTTTCAATTAGAAACAACAACCCTACTAGCATGAAAAGTAGACATAAAAACTAAGTATTCAAGACCCAATTTAGATAGAATGGAAAGGATTAATTGATAATATTTCTTCTCAATACCACAATGTTTGGGAATTATAACAAGTGACTTGAATTTGGTGGAGAAACCTTCAATAGAATCGAAACTGCTTGGACTCAATGAGAATAACTAAATCTCCGACTGATGTGCTCTTAACTCATCTTGAAGTCCAAAGAGAGACTCAATTTTGGCCCATACTTGGTTTGGAGTGGTCAAACAATCTATATGAAATATTATATCAAGAGAAATAGAGAGTCAAAGCAATCCATAGGCTTCATCCAACCTATTATGCCACTTAGACTTCTCAACAATAGCATTGGCCGGATCATTCTCCAAAGCTAGATCAATAACTTTGTATAGTCCCTTACTCTACAATAGAATGCCAATTTATGATTTCCATTCGTGATAGTTGAAGGGAGTTAGGATTATAGCCGAAGAAGAATCCATACTAAGATGTTGATGTGCTCAAGAAGAAACTCTTTACATCCCGCACAAAGAAAATTAGGATAAAATCTTGTAATCTTAATCACAAGCTCTTCTTGAGAGAGGGATAGGAGGCTAGATGTGCTCTAATGGAGAGAATATATAGATCCTGAACTATGTTTAACTTGAACAAACTTGCACTCCGATACCATGTCGAAATAACATCTCTAATGCTATGAGTGAAGATGCTAAGAAGAAGCACATGAAGTAGATCTTGCTACTAAGATAATTCTCACAAGCATACACATGAAAAATAGAGAGAACAATAGAGACTGAATCACATGAATGAAGAGATGAATATTGGAGTGCATCCTTCCATTAAATAATGATGAATAATAGTGTACATAAATAGTACATCTCTCATAGGTAAAATCGATTTGTATTGGCGACAACTCATCAAGCTCAGAATGATAGACTTACTAAATATTATTTAGTTAGCATGTGGTTGAATGCTATGTGGTATTCATAATTAATGGATAATTATGCATGAACCGCTCTGGTAGATTTCCTAGGTGCTGAAGTAATAAGTGATGAGTTTCACTGTGGCATAATTGAAAGGATACTCGAGTGGGAATTGTGTGGTTTGGCATAGAATTGGCCACAACCAGCTTCTTGGATGTGTATAGATCTGTTTAGAATCCTTGTGTTTGGGAGTGTGGCTAAACTGATATTCTAGTGTTGGAATTAGATTTTGGTCCCATGTGTTTGGGAGTTTGGCAGGAATTATGTTCTAAATTGGAAATACAATCAGAATCCCTGCATTAGGAGTGGGCCAAATGTTATTTCCCATGTTTGAAATATATTTGGGAAGAGAGGAGATTCTCTTGGTTAATTTACAAGTCCCATCTCGAGGGTAGTATCTATGTGTCTGTAATTCCCCATTTAAGTCTAGACAAAGTAATTGAATGAAATCATTATGTATAAATATATGTGACGACTCGATACTAAGGTATAATGGTTAATGTATCTGTGTAAACTAGCATTGTATAATTCATGTATGAAGATCTAATATTAGTGATAGATATAGTCCCAATACCATGACCTACGAGGATGCATTGGAAATGGATATATAGTCTCCATACTTATCCTAGAACTTCGATACAAAGTTTCCTGAAGTGGGGGTGTATGTAGCACCTTGTTTTTAATCACGCTCTTGAGAGTATGATAGCTATTATTTGAGGGCATTTAGTGACTAATAACCCGATTATCTGTGGTTTGAGCACTAAAAATATTTATGAAGTTATTCTTTTGAGGGAATCTAGTTTCTGATGACCTAGACATGTGTGAAGCAATTAGTTGCTGATGAAAAATAACTAACAAAAAATGGCCTAATGTATTGTCAAATGATAAGCAATTGTAATTATGAAAATGATGTCAACATTGATCAAAATGTGAGTGCACTTATATTATGATTTCCATTGATGAATGAGGAATCATGTGATGTTATTGGCAAGTATTGAATGTTGTGAAAATGAACAATGACATTTAATAGTAAATGGATGATGAAAAAAGTTTGCGTGATATCCATCATGTACTATGATGATCTATCGAGTGTGACAAGAAAGGAAGGAACATGAGACATAAGAAGGTGTTGTTATACAAGGACTCTAGCTGAGTAAAAAACTATGGTAAGTGATATCCACCTAGTTTTATATTATGTTTAATCATGCTATAATATTTGCCGTGAATATTTGATGCACATAAGGTATGATGTGCATGGAATATGAACGATTCAGAAACCTTCAACAGTTGATCTCGATTTGATGTTCATATTATGTTTGAAATACTGTTTATAATATTTGATGCACATAAGGTATGATGTGCATGGATGCTGTATGAGTCGAGAACCTTTGACAATTAATGTCAATTTGATGTTCATATTATGTTTGAAATATTGTTTATAATATTTGATGCACATGATGTTTTATGTGTAGATGAATGGATTGTGATTGCTAATTGATCCATATCAGGTGATGGGGATAACAAAATATACTTGTAAGTCTATCAATTGGATGGTGCGATCAGCGTTGAATAGAGTGCGAAAAACTCCATCTCATCAGATGTGTGTGTCATGAGGGTAGGCTACAAGTCGGTCACTCATGAAGATTGTACTGGGGGGCGCACAATAAGGATTCATTCTTATTCCTCAGGAACAACTTGGCCCTCCATAGGGTAGGCGACCTGAGGTAACATTGGCTCAATCGTCATAACCAAATCTCTACCCGTGGAAATTATTGAAATGACATGTGACAAGCATAACATCTTGATAATCTTGGCCGTGACGAGAAAGCGATGGTAATCAACATCAATCTTGAATCATGGGGGATTAATAAAATGTTTAGAAATAATTTAGTAAAATTCTAGTAAGTTAAATTAAATAATAATAATAATGATACTAATACTAATACTACTACTAATAATAAGAATAATAAATAAATGAATAAAATAAAATAATATATATATATATATATATATATATATATATAATGAAATGAAGGTAANTTGAGAAAACAATTAAAAGAGTAAATTAAGGAACTTGAACTAAAGTAAAGTCCTAACTAATGGAAAAAGAACTAGAGAACCTATGATAACTAAAAAGTGGGTGGGTAAATAAAACAAATAATTAATTAATTAAGTAAACTAAAGGGTTAACTAAAAGCGGTGCATGAGATGCATAGGGATTAACGAAAAGGTTAATAACATAAAAAAGAGAGCAAGATCTTAGGGGTTGTTTGACTAGCCATAGCTTTGAGCACTAATGGGGTTTGTGTCTCTGAGGAAACTATGGTTGATGGTGTTGTTCAGTACGACATGAGAGAGGTTGGGAGCTTCCCAGTAGTATGCTAGCATCATACTTCCCTTGTTATCCAAGTATTGTCATCCTCATCGATCTCAGTGATCACAGGGGAAGGAGAGTACCCATCAGGGTATGGTAGGGAGGAAATCGGTGGATTCAACATGATTGGAAATTCGACGAATACGATGGATTTTTACGACAAAATAACCTTTGACTTCGTCCTCAACCTTTGGTAACTAGCGTTGGATAGATATTTTGAATTTATTGAAATTGTTATTATTGCACATGAAAATGGGAATAGATGAATTTAATGGATGTGAGTGGATTTGTTAACTTTCTTATGTTCATATATGTGGTCAGTTTTTTATTTGATTTTAAAGAAAAAATGGTGTTCTTAACTTAATTTTTTAGATCTAGATTTTATTGTATGCATGCATAATGGTTTTTAGTTGGGTCCCTTGGACAAATATTACAGTGTCGAAATAATATAAGTTGGGAAGAGACCTATGGCTGGGTGGAGCGTGGTTGACATGTAGTCAGTTTCTCATTTCAATATTTTTGCACATAAGTTCTATTTTTCTGGAAATTGTATTCTAATTTCTGAGTTTTTATTTATTTAATGACTTGTAAAACTTTTGCATGTTTTCCTTACTTAAATTTCCTGAGTTTGGATAAAATATATGAATTCATGTTTTGCTTAATTTAATTCATGGGTATGAAATAAGTGCAAGTTAATTATCCTATAAAACTTGGAAATTTTAAGCACGTTAATTCTTTATTTAAGTCAAAGTCGAAGTAGGAACTGTTAATTTTCGTGTTTGAAAATGAAATGTTTATGATATGTTTATTCAATGATGCCAGAGAGTACAATATTTGGAAAATTAAATGAATGAATAAATAAGTTAGAATTTCATCCATTTCTATTATTTTTCATTAACTTGGAAGCTATTTTGTGAATAAATATTTATTATTGCAGAAGCCTGTAGTTTTATAGCATAGTTTTATTCTTACTGCACAACTCCTAAGCTAAATGAAATACTTATGTATATTATTTCTAAATGATTTAAACTCATATTTTTCCAATTAGTTAGAAGAAAATAGTTCCTTAAGTAATGAAGGATATGTTCGACATAATTGTTGTTTAAAATCAATGTCAAAGGTATTTCATTTGGGAAAATATCAAGGTAATTTATAGAGGTGAAATTTCGCCAATTGGTTATTTTTTGGGTTTTTTTCAAAAAATAAATTTGCTATTTGGTCATTTTGAGTGTCCAATATCGCCTATATTTACATAAAATATATATTTTTTATCATAATATTCGCCAAAATTTACACATTTCAGTGTTAATTTTATGTTTCATATTTAATATTCACCTACCTATTTATAAAAAATGTTTTTTTCAATCTAAAACAATCGCCTAGAATACTATACTTAAGTATAAAATTACAATCCTTAAAAAATTCCCTGGAAAAGTTAGCTCCTAAGAGTTACATAAAATATTCAGAATAATTATTCATTAAAGTTTAAATGTTTATGTCGAAGCTTCAAAATAGAGTAAATGTTTAAGTCCTAATTTTGTTTAATAATTAATTTGTAAACAGTACCTTTGCTAAGGCATGTAAGTAGGTACTTTTCATTGAGTGGTATTGTTGTTTTGAAAACCATGGGCTGAAATGGCTAATTTAAAAAAATAGTCTGAATGTTTGTGTCGAAGTCTAAGTTAAAGAACAATGATTGGATACATGATAGTTTGAATCCTTTTTGTAACCATATACACATTTATCAATAATAGAAGGATCCTACTTATTAAAAAAAAAAGATTAGTTAAAATCATTTTGTTATGAATACAAATATATTTCAATAAAATAAAGACTATCCCAGAACACCTCTCTCTCTCTCTCTCTCTCTCTCTCTCTCTCTCTCTCTCTATATATATATATATATATATATATATATATANATTACAAAGACTAGTAGCTACAACTTTAGCCCCCAAAAAACGAAGAACAACATTTATGAAAAAATATTCCTTCAACTATTAATAGAGTCACTATGTGCAAAGTGTAAGAAAAAATAGTTGTCAGCCACATAGAGTCTCAATAAGCATAAGCAAAGATCAAAATTGAAAGTTGGCCAAGGCCATAATACCATAATTCACAAGACACTAGAAAAATATAAATGTGATCTTCTAAATGTTAGCGACAAGAGTTTGCGGGGATGACACATTCCTAGGGCTGCAATAAGCAAAAGAAAAAAATAGATGTCTAAATTTAATTTTCTTACCACATAGGGAGACCAACATCAATTGGGATAGTACCCATGGGTTAAGGCGAGTCAAATTGGTCACCATAAATCACCATAGATCCTCCCACACTACGACCAGATACAAAGGGTAGATTAGACACCACCAAGTCGAAGAAAAAGTAAGGAAATAAAACCCTAGGTTGAAGCCCACATATAAAGAGAAAGCCACAAGTTTAAACCTGAGGCTAAAACCTTAGTAGATTAACTACCCCAAATCTAGAGCAAGCAACGAGATGGAAGGTCACTATTACCATGTACAAATGTTGAAATTCACCATTACCAGAAATAGATATAAAAGAAATATAGATAAGCAAACCATAGAGGGTAGATTAGACACCACTAAGTCGAACAAAAAACAAGGAAATAAAACCCTAGGTTGAAGCCCACATATAGAGAAGCCGAGAAGTTTAAACCTCAAGCTAAAATCTTAGTAGATTAACTACCCCAAAGTTGGAGGAAGATATGAGATGGAACCACTATTACCATGTACAAATGTTGAGATCCACCATCACCACAACTAGATAGAAAACAAATAAAAATAAGCAAATCACTAATAAAAAAATTTCCACTCATAATTGAAAGTTGAAAGCTTAAACATGAAGCAACACAAAAAATAAATATCACTAAGTCAAAAAAAAACTATAATCCACATTGAAAGACCATATTAATAACCACAATAATAAAGATCCATAATCCAGAACCATATCAGTACCAAAAACTAGAAGTTCTCGCCATCACACTATTCTGCAAAAATATATTTGCTTCCATGCTCCACCACCATAATAAATCCCCTCACTAAATCATGCCACCATCAACGTTATCGAAAAAAAGTCACACACAACCCCACAAAAGTTTGGAATGATGCTCAATCAAGATAGGGGAGGCCCAAGAGGGCTCTCCGCTCCTCGTCCCCAAGAATCACCTTATTTAATATACCATGAAAACCACGAGTGAAATTCATTGTATAATGATATTAAAGAAAACATCATCCACATTGAACTAATATTTCATATAAAGTTATAAAATTAATGTTTCATATAAAGTTAAAGTAATAAAATTACACACAATGGATCATTTATTTTACCAAACTGACTGTAATGGACAAAAACATTTTAACTTTAAAAGAATAAATGTCTAATTAGTTCACACATTCTATCCTTCGATATCTATCTATGGAAAAATATTAGAAACCATATAAACCTATCCATTACATGTGTGAAAACGTATTAAGAATAAACTCGTTATTACTGATATACCTCTCCATCTCAGTGTGAATGCTTAAAATATTAAGAATAAACGGGTTATTAATGATATATTTACTGATAATGATTTTAAAAAGATTATATATATATATATTAAAAAAGGGTAATGTTGGAAATTTAGTTTTGATAATGTGAAAGTATCAATAATGTTATATTTATTGAAAATGATTGAAAAATAAAAATATATATCTTCAAAACAAATAATGATGGATATTTAGTTTTCATAGTTTGATTAGGTCTAGTTTTTACATTTGAATACTTGTTATTAAGAGTTAAATACAATGTAGTGTTAAATTTTTTTTAAATAATTTTTTATTTTTATTTTTAATTAAAATAAATAATGAGAGATTCAATATTGATATTGATTTTTTTCATGTTTTAAGATGTTTAATTTGACAAGGTACATAGAGTCTTTCTAAGCAAAGCATAGATCAAAATTAAATGCTCACCAAAATTATAATACCATAATTCATAAGACATTAGCAAAATCTAAATGTGATATGCCAAAGAATATTAATAGTGTGTGGCGGGGATACACTTCTAGAGTTACTTTAACAAAAATAACTACAAATAGATGTATAAATTTAGTTTCCTTACCACACAGAATCCAACATCAATTGAGATAGTAGACATGAGTCAAGCTAAGTCAATATGGTCACCGCAAATCACCACAGCTCCTCCCACACTGTTAATAAATACCAATGGCTAATCAAACACCTCCAAGTTAAAGAAAACATAATGAAATAAAACCCTTGGTCAAATCCCACATATAGGGATAAACCCATACGTTAAAACCTCAAGATGAAACCCTACTAGGCTAACAACCCCAACACTAGAGAAAAGAACTACATGTAACCACTATTACCATGTACAAACATTGAGATGCACCATCACCACAACTAGATAGAAAGCAAATAGAGATAAGCAAACCACAAATAGGAAATCCCACTAACATGTGGAAATATTAGAAGTCGATATAACTAAGCCAAAAAAACTAAAATGCAAAGTACAAGACCACTATTACAATAAGCCACACAATAGAGATCTATAGGCTAGAAACGCTACATTCCCACACACCATAAGTCATTGCTACCACACTATTCTCCATAAATGCATCAATTCCATGCTCCACCTGAAACCACACCATGTTGAATCTTCTCGCTATGGCAAGCCACAATCTATATTATTTGGAAAAAATCACCCAAAACCCACCAAAGTTTGAAAAGGCTCAATGTGAAAAAGAAGGCCAAAGAGACCTCTCTACTCCTCATCCATAGAAAAACATCTTATCCAATATATCATTTAAATTCACCATATAATAATATTAAAAAACATCATTTATATTTAATTAATATTCATTCACACTCTTTATCTATATCTATTTAGGAAAAAATATTAAAAACTATGTAAATCTTAAATATATAAATATCTCAGTTACATGTGTGAATAATGAAAGTGTTAAGAATCATGCATATAAATCTTAACTATATAAATCTCTCCCTTACATGTGTGAATAATGAAAGTGTTAAGAATAATGTAAATCTGAACTGTATAAATCTCTCCTTATATGTGTGAATAATGAAAGTGTTAAGAATCATGTATTATTAATGTTATATTTAATTGAGAATGATTTCAAATATGAAAACAAATATATTAAATAATGACTTACAGTGTGACTAAATTAATTAAATATATATTAAAGAATTACTGAAATTTAGTTTTGATAGTGTGAATACTTTTATTTACTAAGTGTTAAGGCTTAAGTATAATTATGATTAATATTATATTTAATATTTTTTTAATCAAAATAAATAATGAGAGAACTTTGATTTTGACAATGTGCACCATACTTGGAGTTTTATGTTTAATCAAAGTTTTATGTTTAATAATTATAGAGCATGTTTGAGGTTGGAATTTTGTCATGGCTAATTTGACAAAAGCAATTATGTAGTTTTGATTGTGCTTACCTTTCACAAAATTATGGGATATAAGTCTTAATTATCTCAAATCACTGTTAATTTATTTAATTAATCTTACAATGTTCATAATGGTGTAAAAAGACTTTGTTTTTGACCAAAAATGCACACACATGTTTTACCAAAAGTTATGTATAATATTCCTTTGAAATGTAGTCAAATTTTATTCAATATAATAATTTAACATTAATTAAGATAAATTAATTTTTTGGACCAAAAATGCACACATGTTTTACCGAAGTTATGTATATTCCTTTCAGATGTAGTCAAATTTTATTCAATATAATAATTTAACATTAATTAAGATAAATTAATTTTTAGGACCAAAAATGCACACATGTTTTACGGAAGTTATGTATATTCCTTTCAGATGTAGTCAAATTTTATTCAATATAATAATTTAACATTAATTAAGATAAATTAATTTTTTATTTATAAAAATTAAATATAATATTTTAACTTTAGTTAAGATAAAAAAAATTTATTTATTTATAAATTTTTTTAGGTATGAAAACGTTCTCAACTAATCAAATTTGACTACGTCTCTTTACTACATAACTAAAAAAATAAAATAAAATCGTACACCGACTACCTCAATTCACCATTTAATAATTTTTGTTTTTCTATAAATATATAAAAATGTACTAATAGGATTTAACATACCCCATACAAAACTTTGTGCTTAAACTTACGAAGAACTTGGATTGTAGACAGAGTCGGTGTACAGGTGAAGAGCCATGACTTTCTGCACTTGGAAAAAAATTTCATTTCAAGGAGTTTTCCATTTCTGTTATGCATTGTTTTTATTTGCTGTGCAATGTTTCTTGGATTTTGTTCAAATTTGACTCATGGAAATGTCCAAAAGCTAAGTGTACCATTTGTGGTTATTATCATTGAAAAATTCTAAATTCATAGAAGCAGGCCTGCAGGATGAAGACCAGTTCTCTTGTTTTTCCTCATGAATTTCTTTGTCCCATATCCTTGGAGCTAATGACAGATCCTGTTATTGTGGCTACAGGACAGGTCTGAAATCTTTTACCTGGTTGCTTCTTTATCTGACCCAGATAAACTGAAAGAAAATATTGATTTGTTCTTTCTTTGTTGTATTTTTTTTTTCTCCATTATGATGGGCTTATGGTTGGTTACCATTGCATTGCAAGAAAATACTGGTTTGGTATTTTTTTTCCATAATGATGGGCTTATGGCTGGTTACCATTGCATTGCAGACATATGAACGGTATTTCATACAGAAATGGATAGATTCTGGACACAGAACTTGCCCTAAAACACAACAGATCTTGCTTCACACAAATTTGATACCTAACTATGTACTTCGAAGTTTGATTGAAGAGTGGTGTAAATCTAATGGTGTTGAACAACAGAAGAGATCTGGCTCTAACAGATCTGGATCTCAGTTTGATCAGTCTAGTGACCGAGCAACTGTGAAGTTTCTTCTGCAAAAGTTGTCAAGTGGGTCTCTGGAGAACCAAAGAGCTGCAGTTTGTGAGCTCCGTCTTCTGTCCAAGAAAAATGCAGAGAACAGGATTTGTATTGCAGAGGGTGGAGCTATTCCATTACTAGTTAATCTTTTGTTCTCACCAGATGCTACAACACGAGAGCATGCTGTGACAACTCTTCTGAACCTTTCCATTTCTGAAAACAACAAGCGTGCAATAGCCATGGCTGGTGCAATTGGTCCCATTGTTGAGGTTCTCAAGAATGGCAGCATGCAAGCAAGAGAAAATGCTGCTGCAGCTCTGTTTAGCTTGTCATCTGTTGATGACAACAAGAAAACTATTGGTGCTTCTGGTGCAATACCTGCTTTGGTTGGCTTGCTTTGTGAGGGGAGCCACAGAGGTAAGAAAGATGCTGCTACAGCACTCTTCAATTTATCAATCTACAGAGATAACAAGGCAAGGGCTGTGAGAGCTGGTGCTGTGGGTCCATTGGTGGAATTGCTAGTAGATCCCAGTGCAGGGATGGTTGATGATGCCATGACTACAATGGCAATTCTTGCAGGCCATCCCGAGGGAATAATTGCTATTGGCAATGCTGAGGCAATTCCAATATTGCTAGGTTTAATCAGAACTGGCTCTCCCAAAAACAGGGAAAATGCAGCTAGTGTCTTGCTTGCACTGTGCAAAGCTTGTCCCCGGCATCTTGTTGCAGTCAGAAAACTTGGAGCTTATGAATGCTTGACAGATTTAATAGAGAATGGCACCCAAAGAGCTAAACGCAGTGCTACTTCATTACTAGAACATATCAGCAAGTCAGAACAAGATGACTTAATTAGTAGAGCACGGCAAGCCAAAGCTACTTCCAAGTAGCCAATTATAATCTTCATAAAAGAACAAGAATTGATCTGTAATGAGAGACATGCCTGGAAGCTTTTTATTGTCAAAAAGTTTCATTGGAATTCCTTGTGTTTTTATAATTACTTAGTACTCTTTATCACTTTTTGATTGAATAAAGATCATATTTTGGCTGTATTTTTTATCAAATGGTTTTGGTATCATAATGATAAATATATCGCATATCAAGGATAAGATAAATAGTATGTAATTTTATGACCAAATAAATAATGAAAGAGGGATATTATTTTGATTAATGTGATAGTTTTGTTGGTTTTGCTTAACTAAATGGGAAGAGATTAAATTATTTAATATCATAATGATAAATATTAACTCTATCAATAACTGATACATACATTTTGTAATTTTGTGGCCAAAAAGCTGTTTGATAAATATACGAAAGAATAATATCATTTTGATAAATGTGAAAGTTGTGAGGGTTTTGCTTCATTATATGTGAAGGGATTGATTTATGTGTTAATTAAAAATTTTGTTTTTTATATATTTATCTCAACTAGAACCAGTAATTATGAAAATTTGGAAAAAAAAAGGTCTATTTTCAATAAGAAGGATTATTGTTGGCTTAATTTTCTTATGTTGATAAATTAAAATGAATAGAATTTTTTAATTTTAAAATGAAATTTATATCTTTAATATATTGAAAAAATGTTGAATCATGTTTTTTTTACCACATTAATGTAAAACTTATCCATATATTTGAATCAATTATTAAAAGTCTAAATATAGTATATTGAAATATATGAATAGAATTAGATTTTAAAATATAATTGTAATATATTGAGAAAATGTTAAATTATGTTTTTTCAAAGGTTTTACCCACATTAATGTAAAGCTTGATACATATAGCAGAATCAATTATTAAAAGTCCAAATATAGTATATTGAAATATATGAATAGTAATTAGATTTTAAAATATAATTGTAAAATGATTTAATGTATCGATAGTAATTTGAAAAAAAATATTTTTTTTAAAGATTATTATAAAGCAATGTCGTTGTTCAATCCAAACAACTACTAAATAAATTTGAAAACATCTTTGAAAAAAAAATATAGTGCTTCAAAAATATATTTTATATTGAAATACAACAATTTTATCTATTAATATAATTAAAATGATATATAAACAATAAGAAACAATGGATATTAGTTTTTTGAATTAAAAAAAAAAAATACTCAATGCTTGGAATGCAACAATCTTGTCCCTAACATAATCAAAATGATATATAAACATTAGGAAATACTATAAAAGCTTTTTGTTCTAGATCTCTAAAAGTTTTATATGAACATTTTTACTAAGACTTGAAGATCTATACATCTATTAACATCAACCACCATGAGATTTCATAAATCTATCCTAAAATATTTCACATTCGGAATCTTAAATAGAGTTTCATGTAATTCTATAAAATGCATTAAATATTAATTTGAAATTATCACGAGCATTCATCATGGTTAAAGGGAAGATTACTATGGATGGATAGATTACTATGTTTAGATATCCAATTTTGACCTTTGTTAGTTATTCATTAAAAGTTATAGTTGTTAAAAATATGGAATTTGTTATGGAAAAAATATCATCTTATTTTAATTTCAATAACTACCTACAACTACTTACTAGTATGATACACCAACAAAATGATTACACAACCAAGTATTGTGAGAATTGCTTCTGAGTGAGATCTAGGAGCTAGAGCAATATTCACAATCAAATTATTTGACAAAATATGCAAGAGAATAACAAAAGAGACTGAAATGGCTGTGAATGGTGCTAATAACTCATCATATTATTACAGTACATCTTGTAGATGTGTATAGTACATATTTAAAATAAATTCAGGAAAATTTGTGAGCTTTGCTTTTGGAGGACATGTGGATGTATACAAGTGTCAAGCTAGGATTTGACCCCTAACCCCTCCTAGGTTGACCAATAGGCTCCCAAACCTAACCAAATAGTCACGAATCCATGTGTAAACATGCGTGAACAGGTGAAAAGCATGACTGGGTCATAAATGAGGGAAGGCTAGCATGGGTGACTGCGAGAGTCTCTAGGAGCCAAATAAATGCCCAAGAAGACCACAAAACAACCACATTCACACACTAGGGCCCCTAGTCAAAGCTGGAAGTGGTTTGCAATTAATGCAGGTGTCTAGATGACAAAATGATCAAAGTAGAGCACCTCAAATTTCAATTAATGAGCTAGAATCAGCTATTTGACCAATATTGATCAGTATAACCTAAGTTAGACCATACAACATAAGCACAAGGAAAATGATTATGTCTCCTAGGTAGATAACCATGGTACTAAGGTAGATTATTTCTCTAAAACCCCACCTTAAGCCTAACTTAGTACAACTTATACCAAAATCATTTATTAAGGCCATGGATACTAAGGCACAAGTCACCTTTTATAACAAAATTTATTATTCCATACAACTGAGGTAAGGAGGAAAACCTCATGGGACAAAACCTCCCCGCAAAAATGGACATGATAGAGATGAAAAAAAAAGGTATTTAACAGGTCCTCTTCTTCACTTGAATGAGCTAAAAGAATGACTTCCTACTGATGGACTTGGTAAAGATGTTGTGGATTCCAAGATCATGCATCAAAGTGTTGTAGACAAAGATCATGTGGAGAGGCCCTTTGATTGTCATATTTTGATGAAAGAGGAGCATCATAAGAATGTCTTTTGCTGAAATAATACTTGGGTCTAATAGCATAATAAACCATCAAAAATATATCTCTACAAACTCTTTCCCAAATAACATCAAAAGATTGAACAAAATCTGCATCATGTGTAGCTCCCACATCATGAATAAAATCATGAATCTTCTTCCCAATTTGATAAAAGCACCTTCATGAATCTGTAAAAAATACCATGAGGCTCTGAAATATTAGAATATATGTCATATACATCAAAAAATATCAGAGGTATGGAGACTTGAGATTTGAACCATGGGTGGTAAAATCAAGCCCAGACATATGGAACAATAGCCCCATGAAGGATAATGATATGGATTTCCAACCAATGAAAGAAATACAAGACATGAAAGAAACATTTACAAGTGACATAACATTGGAAACTAGGCAATTTTGAGATTTTCCAACCAGTGAATTGAGGGTTGTCGGGTCGTTTGGTCATAAAATGGTTGGGGAAATGAGTCTATGACTATCATAGGCTGTATATCAGCCTGTATATCACCTTCAAAATCAGAATGTGAAATATTTGATTGGATTGGGAAAGAGATTTCAGAAGACACGTTAGAAAATAGCAAAAAAAGACTAGTTTTGGGAGGAAGCTTTGGTGAATTGATTGGAGTTTCTTGTAAGGAAGGGAAGGAGGATTCAAATTATGATATATCAGAAGGTAAATCAGAAATAGATCCGTCATAAATAAATATACCAGAAATTTATTTTACCCATGCACTCAATGCATGCTTAGGCTTACCACTTCCTTGCTTGCACTCCCATCCTCTTGCAAAATCTAGAAGATCAATATGATTTTCCTCAAGGAGTTTGGTCATGATTTCCATCTTCTTTATAAAGAAATATCTTTCAATATGTGAACCTTGACAATAACTAGATGTGGGTCTCTCTCTCTTGTTTCTCCGCCTGGGTCTTGAACTCTCATCAACAGAACTGGAGCTTTATGAACTTGACTGCTTCTTCTCTTTCTATTTTTTCTTCAAATATTTCTTCTTAAATTTGGCTTTATTTGATAAGCCAGCATCAAGGGATTGTTCTTTGGTGGATTTGATGGTACCGGTTGGCTAATTTTCCTCACTCTCGCGACCCATACTCAACAAAACAACCAAACACCAAAAAACCACCCAAAGATATCATCTCAACAAACCAAGCTCAGTCGAAAACACCTACGATACAGGCAGAATCTCACCAGAGATATATTTCCTTAATGGGAAACTTCTAGAACCAAGTTTCCGCAGTTAGGCGAGGGATTACAATCCCCTCGTTCACAACCAAGGTCATCTATAAAGTCAGAAGGTTGGAGTCCTTTTACTAAATCGACAGTGACGCAACAATGCAACACATATTCTTCCTTAACAACTTAACAGTAAATGAACTTGAAGTAATACAAAATGTTCAATGATGTTGGACATTCATTCATTCAACTCCTTTCACCAATAATGCAACATTCACTTAAGCAATAAATGTAAACAATACAAAATAAGTCACAAACATTCAACATGCACATTCAAGAAACACAAGATGTAATTTGGAAACCCAATTGGGAAAAACCACAAGGGTTCTCTTCATCTATCATGATAAATATATGCACCTTTCAGTCTGTGACTTGACTGCAGACTGTTTGAGATATGTCTTTTCGTCTCATAGACTCTTTCTTTCTCTCATGCTCTCTGGTTTTATTAAGATATTATTCTAACTACTCCTATTGAACCGCACACAACCTGGTTTGACTCTTCTATCCACTATCTGCGCACTGAACTGCAGAATGAATCCTTACAAAACCTAATATTCGACAACCCTTCTGCAAAAATGGGTTCCGCGGCTCAACAACTTTCTATGACACTACTATCTAACTTCTTCTCCAATTTCTTCAACTATTTTCCAACCCTTATACATGATGAGTTACTCTTATTTATAAATTCTACAATACCATGGAGGGTTGACTACATAGAGTTCATTTATTGCAGGTCGTAACTAGTAGTAAAAAATGGTTACTAACTATCATAGAATGACACAAGGTGCTATCGTCCTGACTTACATATATTCCTTCATACATGCGACTTCCATTGGCTTATGCTGAATTTAGCAGCCACGATCTTCCTGGCCTGTCACTTTCTAGCCATTACCCTTCTGCATGCTTGCATATTCGATTTTCCTCTATCGCACTACTTCTTACCGCAGTATATCTCCTCCTATGCGCTTCCTTTCCTTCCTGCGCATGCGCTTCACTTTCTCCTTTGTGCATATTTGTTTCTTATGCACTTTATTCCTATTGCTCTTTCCTGGCCCAACATGCCCCCAACATTCACATGTGGCTTCTCCCGAGCCACTAAATATTTTTATGGCTTTGATGGTCACTGCACCACGGTGCCAACATTAGACTGAAATTATTTGAGAATTCCTTGTACTTGGACAGCTTCTTGTCACATGTCCTCTGCTTGCTTTTCCAATTTCTTGGCATAGTTGAAACTGATTTGTTCCAGCGGTACATCTTCCAGCGAGTGATTTATGTGCTGGAGATTCTGCTGTATAGGATGAAAGATCCATTGTAACTCATTTAGATTCTAATTGCTACACTGCAACTTCTTCATTTATGTTATGGAGAGAAATTCCTATGGATTGGGGTACCACAACAGACAACTTGACTCCAGAAATCAATCTTTTCCAATATGCAATAGAAATTAAATGTCTAACACTAAAGGATCAGACCTTGTACCTTATTCTAGACGGTTGAAGTAGATCCCCATTGAGCTTTCCAACTTCAGCTTGAATTGATAAATTACTTCCTCAAAAACAAGTAAACAATACAAGCATACTATATATCATGGTGTTAGATCTATTCTAGCATATATAGTCAACAATGTATAAGCATTTGAAAACATCCCATGGATTAAATATTCATTCAAACACACATTATTGGAC
The DNA here is from genome assembly GCA_001517045.1 of Pseudotsuga menziesii. Classification (NCBI taxonomy): domain Eukaryota; kingdom Viridiplantae; phylum Streptophyta; class Pinopsida; order Pinales; family Pinaceae; genus Pseudotsuga; species Pseudotsuga menziesii. Next base: position 683,784 of record LPNX010954282.1, read on the forward strand.
AGAAAAAGATATTTCTATTAATATAAATCAGAGATTACAATAGATACAACCTCTATCGGCACGTCTACGAAGTGGAGAAACTGAATCCCCCACTTGGGCCTCCACCACCTCAATCCTCCATCTCTCGATAGCAAGCTCACAAGCAAAAGGAAAGCTTGGGAAGAATAGAAAAGTGCTCCAAGGGACCTTTGTTAGTTATTCATTAAAAGTTATAGTTGTTAAAAATATGGAATTTGTTATGGACAAAATGTCATCTTATTTTAATTTCAATAACTACCTACAACTACTTACTAGTATGATACACCAACAAAATGATTACATAACCAAGTATTGTGAGAATTGCTTCTGAGTGAGATCTAGGAGCTAGAGCAATATTCACAATCAAATTATTTGACAATATATGCAAGAGAATAACAAAAGAGACTGAAATAGCTGTGAATGGTGCTAATAACTGATCATATTATTACAGTACATCTTTTATATGTGTATAGTACATATTTAAAATATATTCAGGAAAATTTGTGAGCTTTTGGAGGACATGTGGATGCATACAAGTGTCAGGCTAGGATTTGACCCCTAACCCCTCCTAGGTTGACCAATAGGCTCCCAAACCTAACCAAATAGTCACGAATCCATGTGTAAACATGCGTGAACAGGTGAAAAGCATGACTGGGTCATAAATGAGGGAAGGCTAGCATGGGTGAGTGCGAGAGTCTCTAGGAGCCAAATAAATGCCCAAGAAGACCACAAAACAACCACATTCACACACTAGGGCCCCTAGTCAAAGCTGGAAGTGGTTTGCAATTAATGCAGGCGTCTAGATGACAAAATGATCAAAGAAGAGCACCTCAACTGTCAATTAATGAGCCAGAATCAACTATTTGACCAATATTGATTAGTATAACCTAAGTTAGACCATACAACATAAGCACAAGGAAAATGATTATGTCTCCTAGGTAGATAACCATGGTACTAAGGTAGATTATTTCTCTAAAACCCCACCTTAAGCCTAACTTAGTACAACTTATACCAAAATCATTTATTAAGGCCTTGGAAACTAAGGCACAAGTCACCTTTTACAACAAAATTTATTATTCCATACAACTGAGGTAAGGAGGAAAACCTCATGGGACAAAACCTCCCCGCAAAAATGGACATGACAGAGATGAAAAAAAAGGTATTTAACAGGTCCTCTTCTTCACTTGAATGAGCTAAAAGAATGACTTCTTACTGATGGACTTGGTAAAGATGTTGTGGATTCCAAGATCATGCATCAAAGTGTTGTAGACAAAGATCATGTGGAGAGGCCCTTTGATTGTCATATTTTGATGAAAGAGGAGCATCATAAGAATGTCTTTTGCTGAAATAATACTTGGGTCTAATAGCATAATAAACCATCAAAAATATATGTCTGCAAACTCTTTCCCAAATAACATCAAAAGATTGAACAAAATATGCATCATGTGTAGCTCCCACATCATGAATAAAATCATGAATCTTCTTCCCAATTTGATAAAGCACCTTCATGAATCTGTAAAAAATACCATGAGGCTCTGAAATATCAGAATATATGTCATATACATCAAAAAATATCAAAGGTATGGAGACTTGAGGTTTGAACCATGGGTGGTAAAATCAAGCCCAGACATATGGAACAATAGCCCCATGAAGGATAATGATATGGATTTCCAACCAATGAAAGAAATACAAGACATAAAAGAAACATTTACAAGTGACATAACATTGGAAACTAGGCAATTTTGAGATTTTCCAACCAGTGAATTGAGGGTTGTCGGGTTGTTTGGTCATAAAATGGTTGGGGAAATGAGTCTATGACTATCATAGGCTGTATATCAGCCTGTATATCACCTTCAAAATCAGAATGTGAAATATTTGATTGGATTGGGAAAGAGATTTCAGAAGACACATTAGAAACTAGCAAAAAATGAGTAGTTTTGGGAGGAAGCTTTGGTAAATTGAATGGGGTTTCTTGTAAGGAAGGGAAGGAGGATTCAAATTATGATATATCAGAAGGTAAATCAGAAATATATCCATCATAAATAAATATATCAGAAATTTCTTTTACCCATGCACTCAATGCATGCTTAGGCTTACCACTTCCTTGCTTGCGCTCCCATCCTCTTGCAAAATCTAGAAGATCAACATGATTTTCCTCAAGGAGTTTGGTCATGATTTCCATCTTCTTTATAAAGAAATATCTTTCAATATGTGAACCTTGACAATAACTAGATGTGGGTCTCTCTCTCTTGTTTCTCCACCTGGGTCTTGAACTCTCATCAACAGAACTGGAGCTTTCTGAACTTGACTGCTTCTTCTCTTTCTATTTTTTCTTCAAATATTTCTTCTTAAATTTGGCTTTATTTGATAAACCAGCATCAAGGGATTGTTCTTTGGTGGATTTGATGGTACCGGTTGGATAATTTTCCTCACTCTCGCGACCCATACTCAAAAAAACAACCAAACACCAAAAAACCACCCAAAGATATCATCTCAACAAAGCAAGCTCAGTCGAAAACACCTACGATACAGGCGAAATCTCACCAGAGATATATTTCCTTAATGGGAAACTTCTAAAACCATGTTTCCGCAGTTAGGAGAGGGATTACAATCCCCTCGTTCACAACCAAGGTGATCTATAAAGTCAGAAGGTTGGAGCCCTTTTACTAAATCGACAGTGACGCAACAATGCAACACATATTCTTCCTTAACAACTTAACAATAAATGAACTTGAAGTAATACAAAATGTTCAATGATGTTGGACATTCATTCATTCAACTCCTTTCACCAATAATGCAACATTCACTTAAGCAATAAATGTAAACAATACAAAATAAGTCACAAACATTCAACATGCACATTCAAGAAACACAAGATGTAATTTGGAAACCCAATTGGGAAAAACCACAAGGGTTCTCTTCATCTATCATGATAAATATATGCACCTTTCAGTCTGTGACTTGACTGCAGACTGTTTGAGATATGTCTTTTCGTCTCATAGACTCTTTCTTTCTCTCATGCTCTCTGGTTTTATTAAGATATTCTTCTAACTACTCCTATTGAACCGCAGACAACCTGGTTTGACTCTTCTATCCACTATCTGCACACTCAACTGCAGAATGAATCCTTACAAAACCTAATATTCGACAACCCTTCTGCAAAAATGGGTTCCGCGGCTCAACAACCTTCTACGACACTACTATCTAACTTCTTCTCCAATTTCTTCAACTATTTTCCAACCCTTATACATGATGAGTTCCTCTTATTTATAAATTCTACAATACCATGTGTCACATCCCCATGCCTCCGACCGGCAAAGAGGACGCGACCAATGCTTCAAACAACCGAGCTAACCGGCCATGAACATGCACAGGCTTAAAAATTGCCTAAAACAGAATGCCGAAAGAGAATTTAAACTAAAATATGCACACGGGATTACTCATCATGCACAGATGCAATTTAATCCTCATTCACAGTGGAAAACAACAGCATTCAAACAAGCTTTCTTTCCACATGTTCATTTCTTTTTAATTAACAGTAATTATAGAATTGCAGAGGTAAAATGCCCAAGATTACTTATCTTATGAAAGCTTTTCTCTACAACCAGCTACGTCACTGCAACGTTCCACCCAACCGTAGGCCAGCGTGCTCCTTAATCTCTCAGCAGCGCTACCACCCCCGAGCTGGGCATGATTCTCCAAGGAATAAGGGAACTAGCAGGCTTACACATAGCCAGGATACACAAAACACATAGCCAAGCCAACAAAATTGGGTTTATCAGGCCATTAAGGAGCTGGAGAAGGAAATTTGCTAAGCTGGTGAGCTCATTACAGAGCCAAGGACACCTACACCAGAACTAGCCTGACCTCTAAGACACCCATCCACACCCAACACAAGGAATCAGTCCCTTCTCTGCTACACAGTCCCTCAGGCCCTGCATTCCCTTCCAGTGCTATTCAGGGGTGATGGAGAAGAAGGTCATCCCTCTAGCTCTGTCTATGTGGTTCTAGCCACTAGGTTTATCAAGCAAAACTCAGCCCACATCCTTGCTCCCAATTCTAATTGCTACACTGCAAGATCTCGTACGTTATTCCGGACAGTTGAAGTAGATCCCCGTTGAGCTTTCCAACTTTAGCTTGAATTGATAAATTACTTCCTCAAAAACAAGTAAACAATACAAGCATACTATATATCATGGTGTTAGATCTATTCTAGCATATATAGTCAACAATGTATAAGCATTTGAAAACATCCCATGGATTAAATATTCATTCAAACACACATTATTGGATAGAAAAAGATATTTCTATTAATATAAATCAGAGATTACAATAGATACAACCTCTATCGGCACATCTACGAATCGGAGAAACTGAATCCCCCACTTGGGCCTCCACCACCTCAATCCTCCATCTCTCGATAGCAAGCTCACAAGCAAAAGGAAAGCTTGGGAAGAACAGAAAAGTGCTCCAAGGGACAAAGGGATGCAAACTCAAGCATAAGTTCCGGCAACAATGAACTATAGTTTCTTTGTTCTCAATTCTCTCATATGCCTTCAATGTACCATAGAGTTCCTTATATAGCTTTTCAAAGGGGTAATGAAAGGTTGAATCAGAGTGATCTCAAGGCATAGGGAAGTCCAGGAGTCAAGTGAGTCAAATCCATGTCAAGGAAAACTCCAAAAGGATTTGGATTTGGTACACATCCTGATGTACACAGTTTTAGTGGTCAAACCCGCGTATATACGCGATTATGGGTTTAAAAGTCACGTATATGGATTTTCACATGTTTTTAGGGATGGTCAAGGAAACATCAAAGGACAAAAGATGGTCCAAGGGGTCTAAGGAGTCTATAGCAGGACAGGGGAAGGCCATACATAGTGTGATTCACCTGGAGTGGTAAAATCAGCTATAACAGATGCCCCCTAATGTGTTAGGTTAGAGGGTTCATACGATGGCCGAAATACATTATAAGTCCATCCCATAAGTGGAGTGATGAAGAATCCCAAGTGGAAGACTAGCCACCCAATTAACAAAGTACAATGATACAACTCTGCAAATAACTACAAATACATATAGAAATCCCGGATACATAAGAGTATAATGGCCATGAATAGGCATGATACAAGATATCACATAAGTGGTCATCGCCACGTACAATATACATAGATCAGAATCTCCATGATGAAGATATACAAAGGATCATGATCTCCATAATGGTTGAAGATATATAAGAGATCAAGATCTCCATAGTGGCTGAAAATGTCTGACATAAACTGGAATCAAGTCACGAGAGCTGAAATCTCATGAACACTAGCACGATCAAGGAGGTAGTATATAAGAGATGCCACCAAAATCGAAAGTCTTCTACACAAATGCTACAAGTACATGTCCTACTATGTGAATAGAGGTTTCGAGGTTGAACATAGTAGTCCATCATCTGATTACCGGTCATTGATGTATACCGTTAACAGATGCGAGATCACCCACCGATAATGAAAATGGGAATCAAAGTACTAGAGTGCAAACTAACAAGTGTGAATAAATGTGTTGAGGTCGAACACTTGAGAGGATCCATCGATCAGGGGACAGTGATGTATTCCCAAATACTTTCGATGCTGAGATAACTTGTCACTAATGACTGCAAGTCTCAAGGCACTCAAAATGACTCTAGATTCCAATCCCAGAATAAATGATCTAAAGTCGATGGGATGAAATCTGCTGGAAGGAGGGCATTAAGGCATCCCCCATCATCCAACACGAGGTACTCAGCAAAGCTGTATAATGTGGAAGGACTCGATCATAAGGTGCATGAACCAGTAACTGTACCGGGAATGGTCGACATGCAAAGTCAAGATAACTGAGGAATGGCTGACTCGAGCTTCAACTTCCTTCAAACAAGAACCATTAGAGGAAATTTCAACTCAAAATGGGCCTTTTAAATTTTATTCAAATTCCATGTCATCATGTGTTAGCCAATGAAATTGCTTTAAATTTGAAATACTATATAGGTCTTAAACATTTTTTTAATATAAATTTAGGGATAGGTATCATTAAAAAAACTACTTTTTTTGTTTGTATTTTTGACATATCTCCTTGTGTTTTTACTCAAATTTCGATCGAGAGAGCTCGTTGGATGCGGAATTAAATTCCGCATCCAACAAGTACCCACTCGGCATACTTTCGATGCACCCCGCTACCCCAAAAACAAGAAATACCTGAAAAAATGAAATGATAATGTCATCATTCCACTTTTTCAGGTATTTCTTGTTTTTGGGGTAGCGGGGTCCGTCAAAAGTATGTCGAGTGGGTACTCATTGGATGCGGAATTTAATTCTGCATCCAACGAGCTCTCCCGATCAAAATTTGAGTAAAAACACAGGGAGATATTTCAAAAGTACAAACAAAAAAGTAGTTTTTTCTTTTCTTCCTCCAAAATTAATAAATATTATTTTATTCTTTTAACTATTATTTTATTAGTTCATTTTAGGAGGCCCATTTTGAGTTGAAATTTCCTCTAATGATAACGACATATGGTGACTGAATAAAGGTAGCATAGACTCGATGTACAAACTGGGACATCTTTGCGACACAGGAGGCATTGACAGAGGGTCCATAAGGACTGGAAGCTTAACCAGTCGATGGAGATAAACTCAGATAAATGAGTACAGCTCCAAAAGTCAAACTATAACCCAACCAATGGATGTGATATATAGTGCTCTATTCAAAGGCAACACGACTCGACAGCTACCAAAAGATAACATCTTTCCTTGTTCAGCTTTTTGGTTTTTTGAGTTTTTTGGACTTTTTCAATTATTTAAAGAGTTTGAAAAAGAATAAAATTGATTTATAGTTACAGACTAGGAGGAGAGAAGTGTCATAAGGGAAAACAAACTAGTTCCAAGTAGTGGAACATACCTATTCTCAATGCACGGATACATGTGTAGGATATCGACACTCAGGGGAAAATCCCCTCTCGGTAAAAAGGGAAACAAGATGCGAAGGATATAAAAAATGGCTCTGCATGGCTAGACATGAGACAAACTCGGGATATATGGCTGAAATGCAATTTCAGGGATGCCAGCATAAATCTCAATAAGGAAGGAAAATCTCATGATAATGCATTCACAACTTGACATGAGGGAGTCTTGAGGGAAATAGGCCAGCAAAAGATCAAGAGGAGTATGAAGCTCTTGCAAAATGTCATAGCAGTACTATACAACGGAATCCCACACCCTAAAGGAGAAAATGTCAGCATGGGAACCAAATGAAAATAAGGCGCTAACTAGGGTACCCATGTAAGGTGAAGCTCTACCACTCATATCATGCCACTTCTAAAACAACAAGAAGGTTCTGTGACATAATGGAGTGGGTTCGTACCTAAGGTTATGATGAAATGGTCATAAGGTCATGCAAAATGCAAATGGTGATGAAACCTAACCTATATGCCAGTTTAGACATGATACCTGAGATTGGCATGAATGAATCAATCCAACGGCTGAAACGACACTGAAAAAGGTCCTCTACATCATGAATTATGTCAAAAAGGGTCCAAAATGGTTAGAATTTATCGAAACTATAGGAAAGGGGGTAAAAATTTTCAAATATTTGAAAATTTTCTATAAATAGTAAACAATTCAAAATATTATAAAACATTTGAAACTTTTACCCATTTGAGCTTGGATTTTCAACAACGAATTCCAGGAGATCCAGCCGGCGAAATCCACCACCGTTTCTTCTAGGTACATACCTATGCTCTTCTCTTCCATTTCAATGCAATTTTTATCAGATTCCATGGTCAATTGATTTTTCTAGGACAAAATAAAAAGGGCACTGCATCCCACACGGAAATCGAGGGTTTTTCCACATATAGGGCTAGATATACGTGAAAAATCCCCCCAAAGTTGTGTACATATGTGGCTGTTTTGAAAACAGTGGCATATGAGGCCGTGCATAAGGTTTTTTCAATAATCTAATGGGAAAATTTGCAATTTCTTGTGCATGATGGTCCTAGAGTGGAGAGAGCATGAACATGGTGAGGTAGAGGAGGCAGTAAGGGCCGATCTAATGGCTCAACAAGCTCTACGTGCATGCGGACTCTATAATTTTTGGTGTCTTGGTGGCTTGAGAGCCAAACCAAGACTATTGCAAATGCTAGTGGATTACTGGGATCTAGACTCTGAGTCCTTCTAGATAGATGGGATGTCCCTCACTATAGAGGTGGAGGACATATACTTCATTACTAGGCTTTCTTAATGAGGGGAAGTGGTGAACCTTCATTCTTGTGGTGGGCTAGGAGGTGGCCTGAATATCGACAAGTACATTGCGGTGTACTGCTATCCAGACACAGAGAAGGTGGGGAGTCAGGTCCCTACCAACGCTATACAGGTGGTGGGCCTAAAGGCCATACTATTGACATTGGGAAAGATAGCAGGCTTGGCATCACTCCACCAGGCCTCGCAGCCTCTGATGTTCTATGCAGTGGAGTGTATGAGACCCACGATTTATGACCGAAGCACTACACTACTAAGCAACATGAAACATCAGCTCAGTGAGTGTAAGGAAGGTAGAGTGTAGAACTTCGGGTTCAGCAGTATATTGAGCATGTTTTTCTTCGAGCGTGTTCCAGGATTGAGCCCCAGAGTGGACGTTCCTTTTCATGGGGTTCAAGATCCGGCCCAATGGTGTTGGGCAGATGCGATGCGCAGACTGGGGAGAGGTAGGGTGGCCAACCCCTATCCAGCTGACTTCTTTCCATGGTGGCAATGAAATATAGTTACCATCGATGACTACCTTTATGCGGGGATAGATTTCTGGGGGGACCTAAACATGCCGCTACCACCAGGATTGGCATATGGCGATATAGGTAATGAATCTCGACCCTCTCTTTTAAAATTTTTGAGTTATTTAATTTTTTTGTGTTTTCTGATTATATGGAATCAAAAGACATATTTTTGCGTGACAATACATAGTGACATCTACCATTTGTGTGCAGATGTGGGACCATGATGGCCAGAAGGCTTCCCTCGTCACAGACGGAGGGGAAGAGGAGACGATATCATGGGTGTGGATACAGAGCAGATGCTCCAAAGCATTCATACCAATTTTGTGAGGTTGACACATAGGGTTCCCATGGCGCAAGTCGAGGACTTTCCTGAGGCTATGTAGCGCCAGGTGGTGGGTGTACCACGAGCATGGGTGAGATTGTTCTGATGGCTAGCTAGAGCTGTAGTGACCTTCCATGATCACAATCCTCCTCCTCCTCCACAGGATTAGATACCTGGGAGTCTATACATTTTGTACTATCGTGTATTATATGTTAGTGGCTCAAGAGCCCCAATTTTGTATCATGACACTATGTATTACCACATTTTGGATGTTTATATAATTTTTTTTTATGGTGATTGGTTTATTTACTTACATGTGTAAAAATTGTTTTTGTGATTAATTTATTGTGAATGAAACAAATGCCAATCTAACACGTAGTTAGCATATGAGTCAGCAACTTGATTATTAAGTCTTGGAATGTGTATGTATGTTATATTGTCAAATTGACATTCTAGTAATCTCACACGTAACAATATTCTTAATAACATCGGATCTCTAACATGGTAGAAACCATTAAGCTATGACACTACTAACTCTGAATCAAGACGTACCTCAAGAGAGAGAACGCCATGTGAAATGGCATCCTGTATAAGCTCAATAATGGTACTATATTCAACAACATTGTTGGAATATGGCCGCAGACATAAGCCTCCTGAAGATAGTACCTGACCCATAGGAGTATAAATCACCCAAGCAGTAGAGGCTGAGTGTTGAGTGTGATGACTCGCACTATCCACGAATCCTATGTAGGTGGAAGATTCCATTGACATCTACCAAAAGAAAAAGAAACTAATCACAAACCCGATCACTATAAGAAAAAGACCTAACTATGCAAAACTGTACACTAATATACAATAAGCATCCTTGGCTGAAAATTATGCATAGTACCTCTTGAGATAGAGCTCATTTCTAAGCTCCGCCAAGGCCATTCCCTCGTAATCCACTAACTCATAAGCCCCCTTCTCTAACACACGTTTGACCACGCCACATGGGCTTAAACTTTCCTACCCCCAAGGGTTCTTTCGGTTGATCCCACAAAAGGATCAAGTCTCCCTCACTAAACCTCCTTGGATGGACAAACTTATCATACTGGACCTTTACGTGACATTTATTGAATTCTAGAGCCACCAAGCCATCTCGACGCTGCTCATCAAGTTGCTCAAGGTGGACCAAATGCTCCTCCAATGGTGAAGTGCCTGGTAATAGTTCTATAGAAAGATTCAAGGAAGGAATCCCGCATTCAACTGGCAATATCGACTCCACTCCATGTACAAGTTGATATTTAGAAAAACCTGTGGCAGTCTTAACCGCGGTTCTATATGCCCACAAAGCAAGATATAACATGATGTGCCAATTATTCTTGCTTTGTACGATGGTTAGTTGGAGAATGGATTTGAGTGATTTATTCACTGCTACTACCTATCCATTCTCTTGAGGGTAGTAAGAGGAGGAATGCTCTTGCTTGTACCCTAACTTTGATGCCAATTCTTCCATCATACAGTTCTGAAAGTGAGAGCCATGGTCAGTGACAAGATCTTTCAGAATTCCGAACTGAGTAATAATTTGGTTGAATACAAAGTGGGTGGCTATCTCACCGTCGAATTTAACTATAGGCATAGCCTCATCCCATTTCGTGAAGTAATTAACAGCCACTATAATATGATGGTGCCCCGCAGCCAAAGCTGGGTTTCAATCCATAAAATAGATCCCCCACTTAGTGAAGGGACCGGCAGTGATAATGGGATGTAATGGGGTAGGTTTCAAGCACATATTACGTGCAAAAAAATGGCAAGGGTGGCACCTCTTGACCGCATCAACACAATCCTTAAAGATCGATGGCCAGAAATATCCCGCTCTTAAGATCTTTTGAGCTGTAGAAATCCCAGATAAATGACCACCACATGCCCCTATGTGGCAATCATTCAGCACCACCTTAGCCTCTTCATGAGTTAAACAACGTCGTAAAATGGAATCTACCCCACGGCGGTACAAAGTGTTATCCACTATGAGGTAGTTCTTGGAGACGTGACGTAATCATCTTTGTTCATCTCGTGAGAGGTGAGTAGGGATCTTCAATGTTTGTAAATATATTATGATATCTCCATACCATGGGTCTAAAGTTGAGATTAAGAAGATGTGTTCATCGACAAATGTATCTTCACAAACCAACTCCTCGGCCTCACTCGGGAAATCCAAAATAAGCTCTGCAAAACTTAACGACTTCTTCTGGGGGACTAATGACCGGGGCTGATGCTAGGGATCGCTTGAGTGCATCAAAGGATTCCTAGACTCGCTCATCCCAACAAAAGGTGGTGTCCTTGTTCAATAGACGCATGAAGCCTCTAGTCAAATTGGAAAAATTGACAACAAATCTCCGTAAGAATTTTTCCATGCCTTGCAAAGATTGAAGATGACGAATATTCTTCGGAGGAGACAACTGAAGTATTGCCTCAACCTTCAAAGGGTCGACTCTTATACCCTCTTTAGAAACGATGAATTCTAACAAACAACATGACTTCACACAAAAGATGCACTTATGAGGATTTAATCTAACCAAATAGTGCCGGCATCTTTCGAATACCAATCTCAAGTGATAGGGATGACGCATTCTCATACGAGAATGAGCAGCAAGGTCATCTAAAAATACTTCGATAATTGACTTGATATCATGGAAGATCAAGGTCATTTCCCACTAAAATGTGGCTCTGGAATTTTTAAGGCGGAAAGGCATTTTTCAATATGCAAAAGTTCCCCAAGGACAAATAAATGCAGTCTTATGTTGGTCCTCAAGTTTAATTTGTATCTGATTATATCCAGAAAAGCCATCCATAAAGGAAAAAACCTTGCTACCCGCACACTCATCCAAAATCTGATCAATAAATGGTGTGGGGAAATTGTCCTTAGGACAGGCACGATTCAAATCGCGGAAATCAGTACATATGCTGATTGCTCCCTTCTTCTTATCCACCGGAATGGGGTTTGAAACCCACTCTGTCAAGGGAATGGGATAGATGAAACTGGCTTTCAACAGTTTCTCTATCTCTGCCTTAACTGCGGGTGCTTTCCTAGGATTCACCGCACACAAGCATTGTCGAACAGGCTTAGCGTTGGGATAAGTATTAATCTCATGCTCGACAATACGAGGGTCGATACCTGGCATTCCATCGTAAGACAAAGCAAAAATATCATGAAATTCCTTAAATAGCTCGATGTATTCTAGAATCTTAGCATGGGAACATTCTGCCCCAATATAGACATTCTCTATCGTGCCAGGATCACGAGAAATGTTGATAGGAATCATTGAAGATATGTTCCCCATGTTTCCATTAGCCATCGGACTAGGAGAGATTAATGGAACCATAGGACTACCAACTCTCTCACTAAGAATTTCCCTAAGATCCTCACGCTCCAAGCGGTCAAGCTTGAGAAGAAAGTAATATCTATGATGGAGTTCCTCCCATGGTGGCTCAACTCCTGACATAGCCTCAATAATCGCTTCATTTGAAGGGAAAACCATATCAAGGCAGTCATGTGTGTGAGAAGAATGCACTGCCCATGCCGGCAACACATAAGGGTCCTTTTCCTCTGTCCGTGAAGAGGAAGGAATAGGATCTGCAACACACTCGATATTAGCTTGATAAGCTATCATAGTTGCAGGCAATGGCACGTCCGTGACGATGGGCTCATTTGGAGTACTTGATGTAGGAAGAATCCAAGGATCTTCCATATGACTCGTGCGAAAAGACACCGATCTCATAGATGTCGAAGCCTCACCAGAACTAGATCCTATCATAAGGATCGGTGCAGGACAACTAAAGCTTCACATGAGGGATGGATACATGCCTACACCCACACTCCCAATTTCCGACTAAGAGTGTTCAATGATCGGGATCAAAGCTCCCAAAGATGCGGTAACAGACGGATTCTTGAATGCCGTTTGATCAATCGTGACTATCTTCCTGTTATGTGGAAAGCATACAACGTGAAATAGGGAAGAAGCAACAGCTTGCATACTGTACATCCAATTTCTACCCAGAAAGAGATTGTAGTTGAGGGGCGCATCAACCACCTTGACCTCTATCACAATGATCTTCCCTCCCAAACGGACTTTAAGGGAAGGAAGGATGTCGTGCGGTCTAAACGATCTCCCATCGAATGCAGTTAACATGGTCACTGATTTAGACAACTTAGGGGAACCTAGACCCTTCCAACATGATAAAGACATCATAGAAGTGGCAGCGCCTTCGTCAATCACAGTGTGCTTGACGGTCATGTTAAGACATTCTACGTGAATCAAAAGAGACACATAGTAGGGTAAGAGAGGCTAAAGTCCTGCGGTTTCAAATTTAATCACGGAGGAAGAATCATCATCATTCACACCAAGGGTAGAAAGAAACGCCTTCCTTTGTGAAGGACAACTCTGAAGCAATTCCAATGTAGACATCGCACAAGGAGTATGGCCCAAATCCTCGACAACTGAATAGTTTTGGGTGGCTCGGGCATTAGGATTGTGCCCCAAACGCTTAATAAATCCCTTAGGAATGCAAGGTGTAGCTTCAGGTTTACCCATAGGTTTCTTAATATGCAAAGGGGACCCTGGTGGATCAGGCTCTTTGCCTGGGCTAGGTTGTGACGAACCATAGTCCTTCGCATGGGTCACAACTTTTGCAGCACGTACCATGTTAATGTAACCACGACCACTACCCTCCGGTGGATCCTGATCACCACCAGACTGGTCATGGGACCTCAAGTTCATATTTTGATTGTGCGGTAAAGGGTTAGTTAGCACAGCTGGGCCCTGTGCCAAGAATCTTGAGGCTTCATCGATACGAGGGCACAAGTAAGTGAGGTGATCGTCCTTACATAACTTGCAAGGGAACTTAACCTTACGTTTAGCTTACTTGTCCCCCCTAGAATTCTGGCCGATATTTTCATTACTATTAGCATTCTCATTCTTATTCCCACGCTTACGATTATTCTTACCCTTTTTTCTATTTCGTCCGGGCTGCAAGTTACCCTTCTGGTCCGACGATTGTACTGAAACTACACTCACCATTTGGGCAGGTTGAGACAAAGCCATAGCTTGTCCTGAGCAAATTGGTTGATTGACAATTGACTAACTTGTTTTGCAACCAAATCGGCATGTTTCGCACTTGCACAACCAACAATGCCATCGACATGTGGTCCAGGTTTGACTTTGGGGTCGAAACTAGAATGTGGAGCATTGGGAATAATCTCATATAAAAAACTAGACTGAGCATAAATCAAGTCCAGTTCCTGCACCCTAAAAATTGCTTGTTCCTCATTCTGCACTCCGGATGTAGAAACATCCTTCGCTATATATGGCGATAACGACTTGAGGAACCATTCAAGGAGGAACTCCAGTGGTATAAAGGCTTTAATTAACCTCTTCCATCTACGCCACTCTTCGATATGATCCAAGATATGTGTGGCTTTATCCTGCCGAAATGTCAACAAGAGTTCAGTACCAACGTCATAACGCACTGGTAGCTAGAAGTGGTTAAGAAAAGTCATTGCTAGGTTGTCAAATAGAGCGAATGCTCCCCTAGGTAGCTCTATATACCATTTCACGGTAGGACCTGTAAGGGTGTGTTGAAATAGCCTTAAACAGATGGAATCCTGGTGTAAAGAATTCAAATAGCACGATAGGTGAAAGGTTGTAACGTGTTCGCTCGGATCCTCTCCCGGTTTGCCCTCAAACTTAGGTATGTTCGAGGGAAGCTTAGTAGGGACAGCCAGCCAAGTCGGGTCATGAGCTATAGGATCGTTCGTCAATATCGACAAGTCAGGAAGATTCAGTGTCGTGAGGAAAGGGAGCCTAGGATGATGAGGTCGATGGACCGCTCCCTGATAATTCTGATTCGTATAGGTCTGATTACCACCATGGCCTTGGACATAGTGTCCTTGTCCTATTTGACCCATATAGGGTGGCATGGAAGCACCATAGTGTGGTGGAACTTGACTATTAGGAGCTACAAAGTCATAATTAGGAGAGTAAGTAGGTTGCTGATACCCACCTCCATAAGGTGAAGAACCCTGTCCATACTGCGTCCCATAATAGGGCCCATAAGTCATCGCATGAGATGTCCCATGAGACACTCCGTAAGTAGGAACATACGCTCCGGAAGTAGGAATATACATTCCGAAAGTAGGAATGTGACCTCTAGAATTATGAGCATGACCTCCCGAAACAATGGGCAATACATGAAGTGGAGACACAACCGGTCTAGTAACCGCAGTACGGACATAACTTGTAGCAACGTTTCGTCCCGAAGGACCACGTGAATAAGGTGGAGGGTGAACATTTGAAGAACTAGGGACAGAGGATGGAGGGGCCTGTGTAATTATGTACGTACTATTCCCTATAGTCACTCATCTCAGATCTGGTATCCTAATAGGATCACTAACCCTAGACCTAGGAGGAATATGTGATGTAACTTCCACCACTGGGATGGAAGGTGCAATGTGACTAGTGCTCCCAAACCTCTCCTTATGGTAATGAATGAGAGTGCCCCCAAGCATAGTGTTAGTTTCGAACTCAGATTTGACATGAAATTCCAAATCATGTGTGGGAAAACCAGACATACCATAACTACCATAGCTAGTGCTTATGAGTTCAAAATGAGTCTCGGCATCCTCTGGCATTCCATACCGGTAATGCGTCAATGGGGAATCAACCCTAGAGTGAGTAGGTCTATCATGAAAGGTTCCTATCTCAAAAATCATGGGACCTAACTCAGCCAAGTCGGGTGAAGGATCGTAAGTAGGAGTAAACTCCCCATCGTCTACACGAATGGGAGAAGGTGGTTCAGGAATAATTTCCATATGGTCTCCCATGGTGTGTGAATCAATGTGTGAAATAGTCCGCCTGGACTATATAGGTCTCTCTCCCAAAGGAGGAGGAGAAGTAGAAGGTAGAAGTCCTGCTAAACGATGAGAATGGTGCGAAGCCGCACCCGAATCCACAATGACTCAAAAAATCGAAAAGACTCTCTAATCACGCAAACCCTAGGCAAGCTATCATGCACAGAGCAATTATCAATAAAATATAAAGCCAAAATGAAAGCAATCAAGGGCAAGATAAGTGAGCTCCTGAATGAAGTATATATGTCTCACCTAGGAGAGGCTTGAGACTCCCATACACAACAAGCGGAGGTACGTAACCAATTATTGTGGCCCTTAGCTTCAATGCGTACAGCGATTGTGCTGCCCCAACCTAGACGGGACACCTGTTGATGTATTTGTAACTTCAGAATGTATTCATCCATGTTTCTTATGTATTGTAACCCGATTTTTATTCTGGGATGTATTTGAGTCATGTCATGCCCCAATGTTCAAATTGGGAAGTTTCTATAATGTGAAAGTCATGTCAAGTCATTGTGGGTAACCCTCTTATTGGTCAAGGGTTAAAGTCCCCATAGTTGTGGGGCCCTTGGGTTATTAGACTATCCTATTGAATTCGACCCTAGGTGAGTCATTGTAAGTCGGGGAAATAGTCCCCACCATTGTGTTACCCTCCTATTGGTTAGAGGAGGCAAAGTCCCCATAAGTGGTGGGGCACTAGGGTTATTAGACACTCCTAGAGATGTCAGCTCTAGTAAGTAATTGTTAAGTGTGGCCGACATGTTGGAGTGCACTTCAAGTGAATGGAAGAATATAAATAGAGAGTGAGAGCCTCTCTATTTATCACTTGCAACACATCACTCACTCACTCAAGTGTGGTGCATTAGTGAGGAAGGAAATACACTGGGACTAGACAAGAAGAAGACTGCTGCTGTCGGGAGTGCATCTTACTGTTTTGGTGCTAATTCTATCTCTAAGGAAGTTGTGGGGTTTTCTCCTTTATGGTTTCCCCAAGAAAAACTCTTTGTGTCTCTTGTCTCTTGTGATGTGCTTATGTTTTATTGCTGTGCTTGTTATTCTCTTAGTGAAAAGATCCTAAGATCATAATGCTAGCTTATATGATGAAAAACTAACATGGAATCAGAGCTAACCTGAGAAGAAGACATTGTGCAGCTATAGAAGCTATGGATTCTTAATTTTTGGGTCTCTCTTCACAATCTATCAGCAAAAGTATGCTAGGATGATTCTCCATTGAAGGGCGCATCTTTCTGTCGAAGCAGAATTCGATTCTGAGCATTTTCAGTTTTTGATGCGGAAATTAGGGCTTTCTACAGAACAGGAATTTTTGAGTGATACCAGCATAGGATTTTTCTCCTCCTCAAAACCAAATTTTAGAGACCTGGATCAAGAAATTTGGTTGGGTGAAACTCCGAGAAAGTCAAACCCTAGTTTGACCCTGAGCTAGGAAAAACCCTAAATACTAAAAATGATAAGTTTTGGTAAAGTTGCAATAATCCGAGGTTGGAAAATTATCAGAATCTGAAAATTTCAGGGGATGAATATAAAATCCTGATGAACACTGTATCCAAAAATTAGTCTCATATTCGCTATATTCTGGGAGATATGATCCCTCCAATTTGGGGTTCCAGCCTCTTCCAGAATTCATCCCTAAACAGGATACCTGGGGCTAATTGCAATATCTTGGGCTACAGAGGTCAAAATAGAATTCTTGAAGATGTTCTAGAAAGGGAACAGAATTTAATTTTGGTGGTCCAAATATTAGACTCAGAAGATCAACCAGTGACACGTGGCATGCCGTACAACTTCACTGTTCTGAACAGTCCTCTAATAGGTCACCTTGGGAAAACGATCATAAATCCAAATTGGTGAAACAAATTCTGATGAAACATGTGGTTTTATATCAGGGACATGCTAGGTTACCTCATTGCAAAATTTCATACATAGAGGATTATTAATTTTGGAGATATGACAGAAACATGAACAAGAATTTCTACAGAAGAAATTGGAAATCTAGGGCTTCCTGTTCCGGGAGCTTCCCTCCACTGTTTTCAGAAAAGGAGTACATTGGACAGCTCCATTTGAAGAGATATATCTGTCTATCCAATCAAATCTGAAATATTCCAAGTTTTTAAAATTAGGGTTTCTGTGACAAACACTAGATCAACCAACTACGGAACCAAGACGGACACCTCAAATCGGTAAGATCTAATCCTTTGCTATTTTCATTTGAGGTTCTCATTTCAAAGTGATCTATCACATCAGCTTGATGATAAGCTTGGTGAAGTTGACAAATTTCAAGCATAGAAGTATTTGATCTCTCTGAATAAAATGGATTCGACACCTACATGAGTAGAGAGGTTCCAGTTTTAGAGGGAGATAAGGCTAGAATCCTTTCAGAAGAAGAACTTGGTCAAAGCCCAGAAGATCATTGATGATTCAGTCATGAATCAACTTGTACTACAAGTGTCTTCCCTAAATAAACCGATGAGGTTTGATTCCTTGACCAAGCTATTTGAAGGGAAGAACAAAAATCAGAATATGACCTTAAGAATGTGAAGATCCAGAATGTAGAGACCACACAGTCATAAGACTCTCTCAAATCAAGAACAACTTGAAGCGGTAAAAGAAGAAGCGAAGAATGCAGAAGTGGTGATGGCCACCTTTAATGGACTCCCAGGATCATGTGATTCATTCATGCAAGGAATGTGTGCCAGAAGGAAGTGATTACTTTCAGCAGACTCCGAGAAGAAGAAGAAGCTCGATTCATAAGAAGAGAAGGGAAGATGGAAGAAACTGAAGATCAAGCTCTCACCATCCAAAGAATATCCCTCAATCGATGAGGAATATGAACAACTTAAATATTGAAGAACTTCTTATCCACCTTAGCATTTGGATAAGAAATGATTCTATCATGTATGAAGAAGATGATGAAGTTGAAGGCTCAAGGAGTCTGCCCATGAAACAAATAAAGATAAGTATTCAATCATCATTTCATGATATTGTTTTATTGTGCATTTGTTCAGTTGATGTATCATGCATGATAGGATGTTTGCATTAATGATAGTATACTACTAATATGCATGTGATGGGTAAGTAGCTCATGGTGCTATATAACTCTCCATTGCTACTTATCTAGAATGAAACCTCTTTGCTAACATATTGGATTAGTGCACAATCGCAATGTTGTCTTGGTAGAGATGGAAGGCATCTAGAAAGTTTCAGTGAGATATGGATGAATGTTGTATTGGCTAAAGTAGTTGCATGATCATATATTTATGCATAAGTATTTGCGAGTATGAATATTCCTTATGAAATGTTTCTAACCATACAACTGCATTTGACTTGTAGGGAAGATCTCATACATAATCACCTACAAGCAAAGAAGAATGAAGACTTGTTTCGAAGAACAAGTGATGACAATTCAAAGACAAAGAATAATATGACGAAGTGTAGTGACATCATTGATGCAGAACCTTCCTGCCACCAAGAAGAAAGGGAAGACCAGTTCAAGAAGAATGATGTCAGGGTGCAGTATCGAGACCTGAAGAGAAGTTTGTAGTTCCATCATGCAGTAGATGGAAACATCATGAGATACAAAGCAATATTCGTAGCACGAGGCTTCTCACGAAAAGAAGGCATAGACTACGAAGAAACATTTACAGCTAGTAAAAGTGAAGTCACATGAGATGCATAATCATGTGTGAAAATGAAAGAAGGAATTGTACAAGTTCAGAAGACACCCATGGGAAACACATACATGATGATATTGATGAAGATCTTAACCTTTGCTACAAGGTTGAAGATGCAAGTCTATACACTAGATGGTCACATAGAATATTAGTAGCATAGGAAGCTACTTGTCACTCCGGTACAAAATGTTTCAGTGCATAGAGTATAGAAGACAAAGGGAGTATGATGCTTTGATTTAGAGGGAGTGACTACAGAATATCCTTAGGATCGACATGGTACGACAGGATGGACAGATTACTGATGAATCTAGGATTTACTGAGAGTAAGTGGATTCCAACCTTTGCTTCAAGGTTGAAGGCGGAAGACCAGTGATGCTCCTGTTATGTGTCGAAGCACTATTTTCTAGGCATGGAGATGTGGACAAGGGAAGTATGCAGTAGAGATCCTGAATAGGTTCAAGATGATGGACTGCATCACCACACCTATGGCATCGAACATGAAGCTATTGAGTGATGCTTCATCAGATACGGTTGATGCTACGATGTATCGTCATATGATTGGGTCATTGATGTACCTGACGAACACGAGACGAGAAATTTGCTTTGCTGTGAACACCTTGAGCCAGTACTTGACAGATCCGAGAAGTGTTCACTTGACTGCTACAAAACATATTCTGAGATACCTGAAGGGTACAGTTGATTATGGGCTCAAGTACGATGCGAATCCAAAGATTAACCCAGAGGGTTATGTTGATTCAAATTGGGCAGGCAGTGCCATCGACAGGAAGAGTACTTTGGGATGTTGCTTCAGTATGGGATCAGGTGTGATCTCTTGGTTTAGAAGGAAGCAATCCTGTGTGGCACTGAGTACAGCTGAAGCAGAGTATGTCACATCTTGTTCAACTAGTTGTGAGGTAGTATGGCTGTGGAAGCTACTATCTGATATATTTGATCTCTAGTTGGATGCTACTTGTATACATTGTGACAACCAGAGTTGCGTAAAGTTGTCAGAGAATCCAGTGTTCCATGACAAGTTGAAGCATATCGAGATAGAGTATCACTATATCAGGGATATGGTGCAGAGAGGAGCAGTGAAGCTCCAGTATGTTGCGACGGAGGAACAGATAGCTGATGTATTGACGAAGCCATTGGCTAGGCTAAAGTTCGAGTACTTCAAGGAGAAGCTTGGTGTTCTCCAGATCGAGGTTCCCTCCAAGATAAAGTGATGAGACCCATAGCCATTCTGACATGGTGAGAGGATTGGTTCCTTCCATTTTCAGATGTAAGGGTTGAGCCATTCTGTCATGGTGAGAGGATTGGTTCCTTCCATGTCAGATATGAGTGCTGAGATCCATAGCCATTCTGACGAGTAGGTCAGATGTAAGGGCTAAGCCATTCTGTCATGGTGGTAGGGTTGCTCCCTTCCATGTCAAATATGAGTGCTGGCCATTCTGTCAAGTAGGACAGATGTAAGGGAAATTGCCATTCTAGGAATGGAGGCACCTGGTCAATTACCAGGAACACTCAGTGTAAAAACTGAGTAGCCATTCTGATGTGATAGAGGGATGTGTTCCCACTTGATCAGATGTAAGGGCTGAACCATTCTGTCATGGCTAAAGGATTAAGTTCCTTCCATGTCAGATGTGAGTGTTGGTCATTCCAACGAGCAGGTCAGATGTAAGTGCAACTTCCATTCTCTAGGAGAATGGAGGCGCTTGGTCAATTACCAGGTAGCTCAGTTGAGGATGACTGGGGGCCATTCTGATATGATTGTTGGGATGTGTTCCCTCATGATCAGATATGAGTGCATGCCCTTCCATCATTGTGAGCAGGATGTGTTCCCGCTTGGATGGATGTAAGTGCAGAGCCTTTTCATAGATGGTAGTAGGCGTGTCCTACCATGCTAGTGATTGTAAGTGCAGAGCCTTTTCACAGATGGTAGTAGGTGTGTCCTACCATGCTGGTGATTGTAAGTGCTGAGCCTTTCCATAGATGATAGTAGGTGTGTCCTATCATGCTGGTGGATGTGAGTGCTATGCCTTTTCACAGATGATCGTAGGTGTGTCCTATCATGCTGGTGACTGTAAGTGCGGTTCCTTTTCACAGATTGTAGTAGGTGTGTCTTACCATGCTGGTGATTGTAAGTGCAGAGCCTTTTCAAATATGGTAGTAGGTGTGTCCTATCATGCTGGTGACTGTAAGTGCAGTGCCTTTTCTTAGATGGTAGTAGGTGTGTCCTACCATGCTGGTGATTGTAAGTGCAGAGCCTTTTCACAGATGGTAGTAGGTGTGTCCTACCATGCTGGTGATTGTAAGTGCAGAGCCTTTTCACAGATGGTAGTAGGTGTGTCCTACCATGCTGGTGATTGTAAGTGCTGAGCCTTTCCACAGATGGTAGTAGGTGTGTCCTACCATGCTAGTGGCTGTGAGTGCTATGCCTTTCCACAGATGATAGTAAGTGTGTCCTATCATACTAGTGGTTGTAAGTGCTAATCCATTTCACAGATGATAGTAGGTGTGTCCCATCATGCTGGTGAATGTGAGTGCTGGGCCTTTCTGATGTGATTATAGGATTGGTTCCTATATGATTAGATGTGAGTGCTGGGCATGCCTTTCTGACGAGTAGGTCAAATGTAAGTGATGGGCGTGCCTTTCTGATGAGTAGGTCAGATGTAAGTGTTGGGCAAAGACCTACATGATGGCTAGGCCTACAACCAGCATGAAAAAGGGCTAGCTCTATAGAACTTCCTGTGACGATGATCCAAATCCAGTGATGATGATCCAGTAGTGATGATCTAGATCGAGTGATGATCCAGATCCAGTCCAGTGATGTTGATCCAGATCGAGAGATGATCCAGATCCAGTGATGATGTTCCATGATGATCCAGATCGAGAGATGATCCAGATCCAGTGATGATGATCTAGCAATGATGATCCAGATCGAGTGATGATCCAGATCCAGTCCAGTGATGTTGATCCAGATCGAGAGATGATCCAGATCCAATGATGATGTTCCATGATGATCCAGATCGAGAGATGATCCAGATCCAGTGATGATGTTCCATGATGATCCAGATCGAGAGATGATCCAGATCCAGTGATGATGATCTAGCAATGATGATCCAGATCGAGTGATGATCCAGATCCAGTCCAGTGATGTTGATCCAGATCGAGAGATGATCCAGATCCAATGATGATGTTCCATGATGATCCAGATCGAGAGATGATCCAGATCCAGTGATGATGTTCCATGATGATCCAGATCGAGAGATGATCCAGATCCAGTGATGATGATCTAGCAATGATGATCCAGATCGAGTGATGATCCAGATCCAGTCCAGTGATGTTGATCCAGATCGAGAGATGATCCAGATCCAATGATGATGTTCCATGATGATCCAGATCGAGAGATGATCCAGATCCAGTGATGATGTTCCATGATGATCCAGATCGAGAGATGATCCAGATCCAGTGATGATGATCTAGCAATGATGATCCAGATCGAGTGATGATCCAGATCCAGTCCAGTGATGTTGATCCAGATCGAGAGATGATCCAGATCCAATGATGATGTTCCATGATGATCCAGATCGAGAGATGATCCAGATCCAGTGATGATGTTCCATGATGATCCAGATCGAGAGATGATCCAGATCTAGCAATGATGCTCCATGATGATCCAGATCGAGAGATGATCCAGATCCAGTGAAGATGACTTACAGATGAAGATGACTTGAATATGAAGATGACTTTGAAGATGATGATGACCTAGATGATACAGAGAAGAAGATTTGTGCTGATAAATTGTGTCGAGAGAATACCTTCCTAGTTAAGAGGGAGTGTTGATGTATTTGTAAATTCAGAATGTATTCATCCATATTTCTTATGTATTGTAACCCGATGTTTATTCTGGGATATATTTGAGTCATGTCATGCCCTGATATTCTGATTGGGAAGTTTCTATAATGTGAAAGTCATGTCAAGTCATTATGGGTAACCCTCTTATTGGTCAAGGGTTAAAGTCCCCATATTTGTGGGGCCCTTGGGTTATTAGACTATCCTAGTGAATTCGACCCTAGGTGAGTCATTGTAAGTCGGGGCAATAGTCCCCACCATTGTGTTACCCTCCTATTGGTCAGAGGAGGCAAAGTCCCCACAAGTGGTGGGGCACTAGGGTTATTAGACACTCCTAGAGATGTCGGCTCTAGTAAGTAATTATTAAGTGAGGCCGACATGTTGGAGTGCACTTCAAGTGAACGGAAGAATATAAATAGAGAGTGAGAGCCTCTCTATTTATCACTTGCAACACATCACTCACTCACT
>LPNX010954282.1:707853-768173 GCA_001517045.1 Pseudotsuga menziesii
ACACTAGGACTAGACAAGAAGAAGACTACTACTGTCGGGAGTGCATCTTACTATTTTGGGCTTTTACTGTTTTGGTGCTGATTCTATCTCTGAGGAAGTTGCGGGGTTTTATCCTTTATGGTTTCCCCAAGAAAAACTCTTTGTGTCTCTTGTCTCTTGTGTTGTGCTTACGTTTCATTGCTGTGCTTGTTATTCTCTCAGTGAAAATATCCTAAGATCATAATGCTAGCTTATATGATGAAAAAATAACAACACCCATAGAATAACCCCTACAAAGTACCCCCTCGATATCCTAGGTAAGGCCACTAAGGTCACCTCAATATAATCAATGCTTAGGCGAACAGTTGCATGTGGGATTGACCATATGGGTAGGGAAGCAAAGCCCGAAACTCTCAAAAGAGCCCCCAGATATGAATACAATACTGGAAATATTTCCAGTGCTACTCAGTTATGACTAGGGGTCATCCCAATATAATCAATGCTTAGGCGAATAGTCGCAGGTGGGATTGACCATATGGGTAGGGCAGCAAAGCCCGAAACTCTCAAAAGAGCCCCCAGATATGAATACAATCCTGGAAATATCTCCGGTGCTACTCAGTTATGACTAGGGGTCATCCCAATCAATAACCACTCACACTGCCTTGTGCTTAACTCCCTTTTGAGAATAGGATCCTGAGAAACACTGGTTATATCAAGGATTTCACACACTCACCTGGACAGACACATACATGTTGTTGTTTAGTGGTCTTGGATAATTTACTCACAATGAACTATTCCAAGACCTTAAAACCTAAGCTTGTTGGTGCACCCTATAAAAGAAAAGAGTGTAGTTCATTTTAATTAAGCGTTGATTTTAATTGGCCTTATTATTCAAAAGAGGGATATGGCCGTGCAACTAATGGTATTATGACACAACATGAAGTAAAATGCACACCTAACAATCAATGCAAATGCATTGTGTCCATGAAAACAAGGTATGCTACTACGTGAAATGCACAATTTTCCTTCAAATGATGAATGCAATATTTCCTATATGAAATCCTAACTAATACTCCAAAGCAACTCTAGTGCAAGTACAATGCAAAATGCAAAATGCAATGCATGATGATAAGCAAATGTTTTTTGGATTTTTTGAAATAAAATGAGATACAAAAAGAAAAAGAATAATTCTACAACACCCAGGCTCTGCAAGCACACTCAAACAACACTCAAGCAAAGCACTAAGGTAAAAGAAATCTAATGCACTAATCCCAAACAAAAAATTGAAAATGCCATGACAAGAACCTTCTTAAAAAAAAATTAGCCTAAAAAAAATGTTTCTGGTAAAAAACAGAGGTATAAACAGACTCAGGAAGTGCCAAAGGAGACTCAACAATCATCAAACTTCACCCAGCAACCATTTAACTTCCACTAAAAGGCAAAACTAAGGGCATATGCAACTGTTTGCAGTAAACCCGCGTGTATACGCGAATGTGAGTTAAAAACTCATGTACAGGAAGAAAGGTGCATAAAAATCAAGGCAAATAGACAAGCTGAGACAAACTTCACACCAACCAGACACTACCAGGAAAACATGCCCCCAGGCCCGACACATAAACAAGAGAGAAAGAGCAATTTGAAGTCATTGAATGTCAATAGAACAACCCCCAAAGGAAAACTACTAGGAACTCCCCAGCGGAGTCACCAATTCTGTTACGGAGAGAAATTCCTATGGCTTGGGGTATCACAACAAATAGCTTGACTCCAGAAATCAATATTTTCCAATATGCAATAGAAATTAAATGTCTAACAGTAAAGGATCAGATCTCGTACGTTATTCCGGACAGTTGAAGTAGATCCCCGTTGAGCTTTCCAACTTTAGCTTGAATTGATAAATTACTTCCTCAACAACAAGTAAACAATACAAGCATACTATATATCATGGTGTTAGATCTATTCTAGCATATATAATCAACAATGCATAAGCATTTGAAAACATCCCATGGATTAAATATTCATTCAAACACACATTATTGGACAGGAAAAGATATTTCTATTAATATAAATAAGATATTACAATAGATACAACCTCTGTCGGCACGTCTGCGAATCAGAGAAACTGAATCCCCCACTTGGGCCTCCACCACCTCAATCCTCCATCTCTTGATAGAAAACTCACAAGCAAAAGGCAAGCTTGGGAAGAACACAAAAGTGCTCCAAGGGACAAAGGGATGCAGACTCAAGCATAAGTTTCGACAACAATGGACTATAGTTTCTTTGTTCTCAATTCTCTCATGTGCCTTCAATGTACCATAGAGTTCCTTATATAGCTTTTCAAAGGGGTAATGAAAGGTCAAATCCGAGTGATCTCAAGTCATAGGGAAGGCCAGTAGTCAAGTGAGTCGGATTCATGTCAAGTAAAACTCCAAAAGGATTTGGATTTTGTACACATCCCAATGTACGCGGTTTTAGTGGTCAAATCCACGTATATACACGATTAGGGGTTTAAAAGTCATGTATATGGATTTTCACATGTTTTTAGGGATGGTCAAGGAAACATCAAAGGACAAAAGATGGTCCAAGGGGTCTAAGGAATCTGCAGTGGGATAGGGGAAGGCCATACAAAGTGTGATTCACCTGGAGTGGTAATATCAGCTATAACAATTTATACTATGCTCCTACTCATGCATAGTTTTTACTTGTTGTTGTAGCTGTTTCATCTCGATTACCTTTGCGATCTTTTATTTTATAGGAATCTTCTTCAGGTCTTCCTTAACCATTGTTATTTTTAACTCAGTTTGGTGTAAATCCTTTGTGATTTTCACCATTATTGCATCCTCTAGGAGAAATTCCCAAGTCACAGATACTATGTCAATTAATTCATTGCATAATTTCTCTCCTCGTTAAATTCTATCAATAGCTTCATATGCTATTTTCTGGCCCACTTTTATCACCTCTAGAGTTGTACTCAGTCTCTGCTGTGCTTTAAGCTCTTCAACCTTCTTCTTTAGGGTCACCACAATATTGGATAAGAGAGCTAACTTGGATGCTATATCCATTTTTCCTTGTCCTTCTTCCTTTGAGAACTCTACGACTAAACTGCTGATGGCTTTATCCAAAATGAGCCTGCTTTGTTCCTACGCCTTAACTTCGTGCTCCTTCTGCCTAATGAGGGCCTTGCACTTTTGCGCCTTCCTTGTTTCCTTTTGGGCCTGATATGCGAGAGAAATTTCTTGGATTTTGATCTCTGTCACAGTCGCATGCTGAAAAACATATACCTCGGCCATTGTTAGCTTGGAAAAATCAATAGACAATGTCCCCAAGTCACGGGAAACATCATCGAATTCTTTCATCAGTTGGTGTGTCATCTGGGCATGTCATCTGAATCATCTTGTGCAGAGTCATCTATTTCTTCTTCTTCTTCTTCTAAATCCTATGTCAAGGTGTCTTACACGTCACCCCCACCTGCAACTTGGTTTGTCTCCTATTTGACTAGGATGCACCATTCTTCAGGCCAATCCTGGATGATAGCTTCAACATCCTGGTCAGTAATCATGAAGTGCGTTAGAAGTGCTTGTTTCTTTGGGTCTGAAAGTGGCTGCAGGATGACATTATGGACTCCAACCTAGAAAGTTATAAAAGGTGCATATCTCTGGACCATTGTAGTGAGAATTTTATGTTGGCATCGCACTACGTCTCATAACGCTTCTCCATGTAGAAATAACTCTATATTGTTATCCTTTTATCGAATCTTATCCTCCTTATCAAACCAAAGGTTTTGATACTTTGTGCCTCGACATAACACTAGTACATCCAGTGGATTCCTTTTGTGATTGGGCTGCATCATCTAGCATCTCATTCACCAAATATTGGGACCAATTGATATGAACTCCTTCGACACATAGTTCGGCTAGTTCAACTATACCTATAGTGCACTCAGTGGGTTACATCTTGTGCAGCAGTTTGCAAGATAATATTTTCATGGTGAACCTCATTGTATTGTCAGTTATAGAGGCAATCAAGAATCCTCTGTTTGCGTGGACAAGGTCATACTTATGCCTCATATTTGGAATATCCTGATTGTAACACCCCGGTTTTGACCCCGTTGCACTAGATGCATATCATGTATATATTGTAATGTTCATGGTGCAGATCTAAAGGCCAAGGCCCCACCATTGATTGGTTATGCTATGTTTCGGATTTAAATTGTCACCAATGGTATATCAGGGCATGCTGCATACATTAAGTTTCAGCATCATGTAAATATGCATCTTTAATTAAATAACCCGACTAGCTACGCTCGTGGCAACTAAATTGAGAAGGGGCATGCTTTTCACAAGGATAAGGGTGGGGAAATTGTCAAACCTTGAGCCATAAGGGAAAAAAATCCATGTGTCACCACCTTGTCTTACCCAACCACCTCCATTAAGAATTGCTGGTGGTGGTTGAGGTAGTTATTGTTTTGGGAGTGGGTGTGGCAGGACTGTCAGTCCTTTCCTACACACACACTCCACCAGCAAGGAAACACTCACGCATTCTCTCCACTACATGTTACCTCCACGGTTTGTTCATTCCTCACGATTTTCTGTTCATCCATGCACAGAGGAAGAGCTGCTAATCTTCACGCAGGGACCGTTGTCTATTCTTTGTTCCCACGTGCAAACTTCTTTTCGGCTTGGTCTCACGCAGCCAGGAGAGAGGAGCCGTTTCCATTGCCATTCATGTTTTCCTCACGAAGGAATCGACTGTGTTTTAACCCGTATTTGGAATTGGGTGTGGATTTCTCTGACGTGCTGTGTTTTTCGATTGTTGTTACTCGTGGAGCTAGCTGGGAGCCGTTCAGCCACTATCACCCACGATTTTCCTGTGGAAAGACATTTTACACTCAGGGACTGTGTGTAAGTTTTGCTTGCTGGTTTGTGGCTTGTGCATATGTTTTTCCTCTATATTTGGGAGTTTGGGTAAGTCTCCCTGGTGGATTTTTTCCCCAAGATAGGTCGTTGATTTCCCCATGTTGTAAATTGTGTGCACTGATACGTTCAGTGGCCTGTTGTAATTCGTTGGGAGTTGTTTTGGCCATGAGAGGGCCAAAAATGACTCAGGAATTGTATCCCCTGTTGAGCTATATCAGTTTATTGATTGCATGTGTGCAATGGTTGGTATTTAGACTGTGTTGGGAGCAGGGATGGGGGCTTGGTTTGCTTGATAAACCTAGTGTGTTTGGAGACCACACAGATAGAGCTAGAGGGATGGATTTCTTCTCCACAACCCCTGAATAGCACTAGAAGGGAATGTAGGGATTAAGGGACTGTGTAGTAGAGAAGGGAATGATTCCTTGTGTTGGGTGTGTGTGGGTGTCTTAAAAGTCAGGCTAGTTCTGGTGTAGGTGTTCCTAGCTCTGCAATGAGCTCACCAGCTTAGCATTTAGCCTTTCCCAACTCCTGGATGGCCTGATAAACCAAACTATGTTGGCTTGGCTATGCTTTGTGTACCCTTGGCTATGTGTAAGCCTGCTTGTTCCCTTATTCCTTGGAGAATCATGCCCAGCTCGGGGGTGGAAACATTGCTGAGAGATTAAGGAGCACGCTGGCCTATGGTTGGGTGGAACGTTGCAGTGACATTGCTAGTTGCAGAATGACTTCTTCATAAGATAAGTGATCTTGTCCATTTATACTTCTGCAACCATATTTTCTGTTAATGAATGTTATGAACATGTTGAATGAGTGCATGTATGAATGTACGTTGAATTCCGCTATGTCTAATAAATAATTGTAGCTGTGTATGATAAGAAATTACAAATGTGCATGTTTTACTTCAATGCATTTCTTTCAGCATTCTGTTTCAGCAATTTTATGCATGTACATGTTCATAGGCCTCTTAGCCCGGATGGTTAACACCATGGGTCGTGTCCTCTTCGCCGGTTAGAGGCATGGGGACGTGACACTGATCCTTCTATAGATATGACACAGGATCGATTCCTGAATGTGGGAGACCTGTGATCGATGAAATTAGCTCCATGTTGACAGAATATGGTCTGTCGATCCATAAAAATCCTCCATGGAAGCATACTAGTAGCTGACACACATATGTGCTCACTTCTTTACTTCGACCAAAATGCGGCATATACAGTAAATTAACTAGGCTCGCTCAGTCTATTCCTCTAGCCCACTCCATTGAAACAACAAGTTGTGGCACAGGTGGTACAGCTGGAAGAGTTACCATGTACTTGTCTCTGTCCAGGTCAGGTTGTTTGCACGTATCATTGTCTTCGAACTTCAGCCTTGATAGATTTGGTATGATATCTTTTAGCAGCGAAAATCCAGCGGGGATCTTGGGTGCAACCAAGGAGGATCATGCTTTCTTGGGAGATTTAATTCTGGCACGTCTGGCCTCCTTGGTGGAATGTATGGTGGTAGCACGTTCCTCTCCTCTATAATAGAATTCCTATCTCTTCTTGGTGGCATAGTTGGTGTTTCTTTGGTGAACTTACGCTTCTTTCCAAGATTTGAATCCCTTTTCGGAGGCCCTGATGATCCTAAAAGGTTTTTCACTTGATAGTCCCATCGGTACATACAGTCATTGACCTAAAGCTAGTGGATTTTGAACCGTGGCAAAATTAGAAGCAGGAATAGTCTGTGGAGTCAGCTGCACCATTGTTCTGGTTCTTGCTGTGCTTGTTGTGCTTCAGGTGATATAACCTCTTCGAGTATCAGGAAGAGTGATGCATGCATAACATCAGATTGTTTGTTGGTACTAGAAATCAAAATGATCATGGCCTTCAGCTCTTCACATTTGCAGACACTGGTGCACTCTTCTTCTCTCTTGCAAGTAAAATGAATCTTGACGATGAAGGCTCATTATATGCAGATGCTCATCTTGCATGTAATAATTTGATAGAAAAGATGCATCTTGTCGATCACATGGGCTTCCCATTTGGCCCATTTCAAAATTTACTCACACGCTTAAACTCTGACCTATACCTGTTAGGACAATTATGGTGAGGACGATGGATGGGACCAAAAATCACCCACCACTTTTCCTCAGACTTGTCAAATTAATGATGCTATGTTGTCATAACCACCTAAATCTTTTTTGGGTATGCGTGCTTTAATGGCGTCCAACTTTCATTTCCACTTTTATTTTGGATTTTCATATTCGTGTCACAGATGTGCGACATAACAATTTCTTTTTCTCTTTTCGTTTTCTCTTTTGTCTTTTGTCTTTTGTCTTTTCCCTTTTTCCTTTTTTTTTTAGTTTCCTCTTTTACATGTTTCAACCATCCTAGTAAGGTTTCAATCAGATTCCATTTATCATTCCTACGAGCGGTGTCCCATCCAACTTATGTAATTTTACTACACCTATTTCAGTGATGTGTGCAATCACATATGGCCCTAGCCAATGTGTTTTCCATTTACCTTGATGCTTCAAAAATTTTGTTTCGTACATCAAAACAAGTCCTCCAACTTTTAAATGCTTAGTCTTAATATGGAAATCATGCCATTCTTTCTATATTTTCTTTTCTATGTTTTGATGAAACCCTATGACGAAGCGTTCCTCCTCAATTTGAACGAGTTACGACAATATTTTCTCTACAACTTCCACATCGGTCATTTCAGTTAGCACAACAATTCTTACACTCGACGCAATATATTCCATCGACACAACAACTTATTTTCCATATACCAATCTAAATGGGGCGTGTCTTGTTAATCTTTTGCAAGTTGTGTGATATTCCCATAACACAACTGAAACTTTTTGATCTCAATCATCTATGGGTGCATTGCATACTTAGGTTAATGCATTTTCCAAAATCTTGTTGAATTCTTCAACCGTTCGATTTTCCTGAGGATGATAGGGTGTCATTTTCCTATACTGAATATGAAACTTTGCAGTGAGTTCATCAATCAACTTGTTAACAAAATGAGTACCTTGATCACTTAGGATAATTTTCGGGCAACCAAATCTTGTCACCACATTTTCAAATAGAAACTTTGCTGCAGTCATAGTAGTACAATATTTAATAGGTGCTTCTTCAGCCCATCTGGTTAAGTAATCCATCGCTATTATTATATAATGCATGACAATCCTTTTCCCTGGTGAACTGATAGGACCAAAAAAATTAACATCCCATTTATCAAATGCTTGTAGGGTTATCTGCGACGCTAGCGGCATTTTGTCGTGTCTCGACGGTTTTCTTGTTCTCTAGAAAACATCACAAATTCGACAAAAGTTCTTAGTATCCATATGTATGGTTGGCCACCATAATCCATCTTGCAATACAGTGCGCATTGTTTCCTTTCCATCATAATGTCCTCCTGCGACACTGGCATGTGCTTCAATCATTATCCAAGGTCATTAGTGTTATAAAACACATTGATGCAATATTTCATCAGGGCCCATCTTGTATAGTTGTCCAGTGATCAATGTAAAATCACTAGCTTTGATGACCAAATGTTTCTTCTGTGCAGTGGAAAACCCTTTAGGTGCATAACCTGTACTCAAGAGGTGGATGATAACCTTATACTAGTTATCATACATGGTGATCGCAAATAGTTGCACATTAGGAAAATTATCCTCCAGGATGTTTGGTTCTTCACCACATTCTATCCTTAACAAGTGATTACGCCCCACATTCAGTCGACTAGGTTTAACAATGAATTCAAAATCAAATTCTTGAAATAGGAGAGCCATTGACACATCTTCCCCCCAACACTGGATTGTTGACTAGGTATTTTAATGCTGAATGATAAGTGTACATTTTAAAATGTCCACCCAACAAATAGTGTCTGAATTTTTGTAGCGCATATACCATGGCGAGTCCTTCTCTTTATGTCGTAGTGTAATTTTTCTTTGTTGTCAAAATTTTTCTGCTGGAAAAAGAAATAGGGTGATCAATCGCACCCTCACCTGGTTGTGTTAGAACTATACCGATTCCAACAGAAAATGCATTGAGATGAACATGTAACTGCTTCTTCCAGTCTGGAAATACCAATATTGGCATGGTAGCCATATTTCCCTTTAACTTGTATAAACTTTCTTGACAACTTTCTGTCCACTGGAACTTTCCATCTTTTTTCAAAAGTTTCTCCATTGGAGCAATTATCTTTGCATATCCTCTGATAAAATTTCTATAATATCATGTGTGTCTTAGCATCGATTTGAGTTTTGTAACTAATGTAGATGGTGGTAAGTCACGAATAATTGCAAATTTTGTCGGGTCAACCAAAATTCCATTGCAACATAATACATGTCCTAACAATACACCTAATGGTGCGCAAAAAATACATTTCTTTGAGTTTAGCATGCTCTGATACTGGAAACAATGCTCCAACATTATGTGCAGAATTTAAATATGGTCTCTTGCTAGACCAAGCATAGTCCAATAATCAAAGTAGACTTCAAGAAATTTATGTATGAAATATTTAAAAGAAGAAAATACTATTTTAGAAAAAATAGCAGGAGCATTCTTGAGTCCAAAGGGCATTACTATATACTGATAGTAGCTCCATTTTGTCATGAAAGGTTGTTTTGTGTGGATCCTCCTTTTCTATTATGACTTGGTGATAACGAGAAAATCCGTCAGTAAATGAATACATCTCCTATATTCTTACACTTTCAAGTACTTCATCTGTGAATGGTGTTGGGAATGGATTGTGGAAGCATGCATCATTCCGTTTTCTTAGTTCAATGCAGATCTTGACTTCACCTATTGTCTTCTTATTCTGTATTACTATAGGACTGATCCATTCTGATTCTTCAATTGGTTCAATGATTCCTGCATCTAACATTCAGTCTAACTCAACTTTTACCTTTTCTTTTTACCTCGGATTCAACCTATATGGTCATTGTTTAATTGGTTTTGCATCTGGTTTCAGTGGTATTTTCATCTCCCCTAGATCTCCTACTATTCCCTTCATCTCTAAGAAGTTGGTAGGTAACCAATCTTGAAATGCATGGAGTAAATACATGATTTTTCCTACTATTTCATCACCTCAATAATCTCCTATATGTGAAATTTGGGTTTTTTGGCGAACCAATGTTAACTTTCTTATTTTTGAGTAGTTTGAAAAACTGTTCACTAGAAATATCACTTCCTTCCATCTCGCGCAGACCCTCCGAATATGGTATGTTAAGGTTGGTTGGATCATCATCTGGTTCTCTGGCCATATTGTAACAAGCCATCCATTTCTAGATCGTCGCATTGCACTGGTGGGAATTCGCCACTTCGACAGGGATTTCAACAAATATTTTCTCTTTTATCATTTGAAGCATAGCATCGACTGTTGGCTTCTCATCAACAAATTCAAAGGTGTGCATGAATTGTTTAAATACCTCCTCCCAATCCCGAGTTCTTTATCGTAACTCCATGGATGTGTACCAGCTACTGGGTTTCATTTCCAATGTGTGTATGAAATGATGGACCCATTCTTGTTGCGGGTATTCTGCAAATGTTGTGCAACATTGATTGAGGTGTTCGATAGGGATTGATAACATTGCGTACTTCTGACCTGAAACTATGATTTCTTCACCGGACCTAACCTCCAATAATATTTTTCATTCTAGACATTCAGATATAGTTTTCCTATGCATACCCCACCATCTAGCGAGCATAGATTTCAGCACAAAGTCTAATGCAAATAAGCGTTGTGGTTCTATTACCATTCCTTCAAAATCAATTAGAAAAGTCGAAAGATTAGGTAAGCTCGCATATGTGGGTAACTCCCTCGGCTGAGTCTCCACCCATCGCATAGACCTGTTAATCCTGGTGCATCTCCTCATATATAGTTCATGCAGTATCTTTTTCCAATTCTCCAATGCCTCTCCTGAATATGATGTACATGAGCTAGTACTCCTCCAACTCAGGTTCCCATCAGTTGTAGGATTTATGTAATCATATTTTAAGGTAGTGACATTATAAATATGGTCCAGGTAATAACCTTGTCCTTCACTATAGATGCATTTGACATATATTTTCCCCTCAAGTGGTTCAATGGGAGAAAATAACCTCATTTCTTCATCTTCGAATGAGAGGATTCTTTTCTTAAAGTTTATGATTGTCTGATTGTTTATTTCCCAATCTATCCCCAGAAGCGCGGGATATGGGTTTGTGTCATCAACAATATCGATAACTTCAAAATCTGCAAATGTTTGCAACCCCTAAATGTCGAAAGGAACTTGACTTAACCTACCAATCGGTAGGACCTTTGCCCGATTCGCAAGCCTCAGCTGCATAGGGGACCAGTCCAAGCACGGCATACCCATGCTTTCCCAATTTTTGTTGCGTCAAAATATTGATGTCCAAACCTAGATCTAGGATAATATAATCCATGTTGTAATCTCCTATATTCACAGTCATTCTTAACTTGCGACCAATTTTGAATTTCTTCTTAACATGGTTAACTCTTCTTTCAGGTTGCGACTCTAATGGGGTTTCTTCTATAAGCACTTGTAATTATGCAACAACATCTTTTGCATGGATTAGTGCTAATAAATTTGAAAGAAATGACTTGAGATTACTAACCTTTTTTAAGATGGTCGTCTACGCAGTAGCAAATTGAGTAAAGAGGAGCTGTGTTCGAAAATTGGAGATCTCAACGTTTCGATCCCTACTCGGGCATTTTACACATTTCCTCACACTTCTAACTGTCTCCTGATGATGATCCCAGAGTAGGGATCGAAACATCGAGATCTCCAATTTTCGAACGCAGCTCCTCTTTACTCAATTACTAACCTTGTTTGGAACCAGCTTCTGGAAAAGCTTCTGAAATCGTTTAGGCATCTCCTTGACTTCGAATGAGTTGGGCAGTTGTTGTGTATCTACAAACTCCGGTCACACGTCCAAAAATAATTGCTTTTGTTTTTTAACATCGAACAATACTTTCTTTTGCACCACAGGTCGCACCTGCGATTTTCCATGTAGTATATTTTGATATTCTCCAACTGCAGCACCTCCTCATGTTATGATAGAAACACTTGGTTCTCTCAGCTCAACAGCAATCATTTGAACATTTAGGTTAGGATTCAGGTTGGGATTCTGCGTAGGGTTAGGAACTCCCACGATCTGAGCTTTCCATTTTGCAATCAATTGGGGACACTATTCCACATTATGATCCTCTTCTTTGCAATATGAACATATCTTTGCATGCTCAGGGCAATCTCTAGCATAATGGCCTTGTTTCCCACAATTATAGCACACGACTTGACCTCTTCCTCTGCCAAATCCTCCTGATTTTTGTCCTCTACCTCTGAAATTTATACCCCCCCCTAAGCTAAGGGTGTTGTTGCTATGGTGGATACTGATTCTATGGGTATGGAGGCTGATACTGTGTATAATGCACAGTATGGTAGTGCTCTTGTGCCTATTCAGCCTAAACCTTCCCATCATTCTTCATTAAGTAGGTGTATGCCATCTTCTTCTTTAACAACTGATATGCTCTACAATCTAATTCATCATGTCCTACTAACTTACAAAATTTACAATAAAGGTTGGATGGGGCACTTACAATATTATATAGATATAGAAAGTCCTCATCATGATTCCCTCTAGTTTGGAATATTCTGCACCAGGGTAGTCCTTGGGTACCCAATGGATTAGACGCACCTGACGAGATATAGTTCATGTATGCTAGACAATTATCCTTGTGGTTTCCATTTGTTCTACATCTTGTACACCATAAATATTCATGAATTTGTTTTCCCTTCTTGATATTGTGAAGCTGTACAGTCATATTAGCCAACTCCGACTGGATCTGCATCATCCCTACGCCACCATCTCCAATCGGCAAGGCTTCCAACTTCATATCTATTTCCAGTGCTTCCGTTTATGACACAATGTTTTGTTGCATCAAAGGGCCTCGGATGTGTGGTAATAGTGCAACAATAAACCACTCTTTGTGTTGTACATCTGACATCTGGAAACTTACTTTGGTCATCATAGTTTTAAACCATTTTTCAAAATCCATATGGACTCTGTCGGTGACTGTTTTATCTCCTTGATTTTATTGATACATTGCAACTCAGATTTAGGTTTTCTAAACTCATAAATCATCGCAAGTTGAATCTCATCAAGATTCTACTGTGGGTCTCTTGCTGATACTACGATAAAATTCATAAACTAGTCTAGAGAACAACCTTGCATAGTTGTAATCATCTCTGCTTTCCTCATGTCCTCATTTTGAACCTGGCGAACCGTGCAAACAACTTCATAGAGGAACCAATGTTTCTCTGGATCTTATATATAATCCATTTCCATTGAATGTAGGTAACCTAATATATGTCCCAGCCATTGAGTTGGCGTCGAGGATGTTTAATGAACAATTTAATGAAGGCGTACTTCTTTGCATACTAGTCCGAGCACTAGTGAATATCAGTATTCACAGTTCTTTCAGGAGATGAGGTTCTAGATCTTACCTCTGGAGATGCTCCTGGTGTGGTGTAGTTACGTTCTGACTTTGGTGTCTCCACAAATTCTTTTGATTCTTCTACTCCTTCAAAAATTGGTTGATATTCTTCCTCTTCGTTGCAAGACCCTTCTCCTAGACACAACTCAAACTCGTACTCCCTTTCTCTGAATAGACTAGGATTCCATCTACCTCCTATTGTATTCCTTCTTTTTCCTAACCTGAATATTCTTCCACTCCTTAAAAATCCAGCTTCTAGTTCAGGTTCTATACTTCTTGGGAACATCTCAGCTCACTATTTCCCATTTTCTTTACAAGTCATCTGCAACATATCCTTTCTTCTCGATATGCGGCTCAACTTTTCAGCTGCAAAATTCCCTTCTCATAGACAAGCATCTTTATCCATATATTTATAGATAACAAGTACCTCCCATGGGTTCCTTGGAAAAAAATTCTTTCAGCCTCACTATACAAGGTTATCATCTCAACTGCAAACTCAGTAATATATCCTTGCAAAATACTATCGACCCAAAAATTGGTAGCTCTAGGGATGGGGTTACTTACACTTTCTAACTCGTGGATCAACTAAGCACTCCACTCGAATGCTTCCCTTCTTTGAAAGTTTGTCTACCGAGTTGCCAATATTGACAACCACTCATGCAGCACAACAGGAAACTTTGCAAAGAATATTTTGTGAATATCCATTAGAGGAAATTTGGGGTCTAAAATGGGCCTTATAAGAAAACGTGCCAAAATAAGTTTTTGTGAGTTGGAATTCAAGAACCAATAGAATTTCAATAAAATAAGTCAACCATAATGGTTGAATTGGCATATTTGTCATTAAAAAAAACTACTTTTTTTGTTCGTATTTTCGACATATCTCATTGTGTTTTTACTCAAATTTCGATTGGGAGAGATCGTTGGATGCGGAAATTGATTCCACATCCAATGAGTACCCACACTACATACTTTTGACGGACCCTGCTACCCCAAAAACAAGAAATACCTGAAAAAAATGTGATCATGATGTCATCATCATGTTTTTTTTTCAGGTATTTCTTGTTTTTGGGGTAGTGGGGTCCATCAAAAGTATGCAGTGTGGGTACTCGTTGGATGCGGAATCAAATTCCGCATCCAACGAGCTCTCCCGATCGAAATTTGAGTAAAAACACAGGGAGATATGTCGAAAATACGAACACAAAAAGTAGTTTTTTTCTTTCTTCCTCCAAAATTAATTAATATTATTTTATTATTTTAACCATTATTTTATTATTTTAACTATTATTTTATTATTTTCCTTAGGAGGCCCATTTTAGACCCCAAAATTCCTCTAATGTGTGTACAAGTATTGGTCCAACCAGTCTTCTAGGCTCAAACGTGATCTTTCGCTCTCCCCTTTCACAAATTCTAATGTCTTGGACTCCATCCAATCCTCAATTTCCTTCTTTGTCGAATGCCAGAACATTTTCCTCAACTCAAATGATTAAGGTCCCGGCAACGAAACCATTTTTTGGCTACTTTTCCTCACTCTTGCGACCCTGGCTCAACAAAATAACTAAACACCAACAAAACACCCAAAGATATCGACCCGATAGAGAAAGCTCAGCCGAAAACACCTACGGTGTAGGTATAGTCTCACCCGAGATATCTTTCCTCAATGGGAAACTGCCAAAACCATGTTTCCGTAGTTAGGAGAGGGATTATAGTCCCCTAGCGTACAACCAAGGTGATTGAAAGAGTTGGAAGGTTGGATTCCTTTTACTAAATCGACAGTGGCGCAAAAGTGAGACAAATATTCTTCCTTAACAACTTAACAGTAAATGAACTTGAAGTAATACAAAATGCTCAATGATTCTAGACATTCATTCATTCAACTCCTTTCACTAATATTGCAACATTCACTTAAGAAATAAATAT
Organism: Pseudotsuga menziesii; assembly: GCA_001517045.1. Classification (NCBI taxonomy): domain Eukaryota; kingdom Viridiplantae; phylum Streptophyta; class Pinopsida; order Pinales; family Pinaceae; genus Pseudotsuga; species Pseudotsuga menziesii. The sequence goes on from LPNX010954282.1 coordinate 723,150, forward strand.
AAACAATACAAAATAAATCACAAATATTCAACTTGCACATTCAAGCGACACAAGATGTAACGTGGAAACCCAATTGGGAAAAACCACAAAGGTGCTCTTCATATGGTATGAGAAATGTATGCACCTTTCAGTATGCGACTTCACTGCAGATTGTTTAAGATATGTATTTTTGGATCATACTCTTTATTTCTCTCATGCTCTCTGGTTTTATTATGATCTTTTTCTAACTACTCCTACTAATCTGCACACAGCCTGTATATACTCTTCTAACTACTATCTGTGCACTCAGTTGCAGAATCACTCCTTACAAAACCTACCATTCAAAAACCCTTCTGCAAAATGGTTTTCGTGGCTCAACAACCTTCTATGACACTACTATCTAACTTGTTCTCCGAGTTCTTAAACTAATTTCCAACCCTTATACAAAATGGGTTCCTCTTATTTATAGCTTCTACAATACCACGCAGGGTCGAATACATACAATTCATTTATTTTAGGTTGTAATCAACTGTAAAAAATGGTTAGAAACTTTCATACACTGACACAAGGTCCTATTGGATTGACTTATATATATTCCTTCATACATGTGACTTCCACCGACTTTAGTAGGCACGATATTCTTGACATGTCACTTTCTAGGCATTACCCTTATGCACGCTTTCAGATTCACTTTTCCTCCATCGCACTATTGCTTGTCGTAGTCTATCTCCTCTTTTGTGCTTCATTTCCTTCCAGTGCTTGCACTTCACTTTCTCCCTTGTGCATATTTGTTTCTTTTGCACTTTATTCCTACTGCTCTTTCCTCGCCCAACAGTACCCATTTGTATGACCTTGTCCTTCTCCTGAGTCAAGGACTCCATGAAGAATGCTAACGCAGGCATCCTCGAATTTCTACTTGTAATCTTGCTTGAGTGGAATGTCAAAACATACACATAATACTCAGGCCCTAGCTTAGAAAGGATGGAAAAGATAAGTTGATCATCTTTCTTCTCTACTCCACACTATTTTAGCTGAATTACCAATGATTTTAACTTGGTAAAGTAGTCTTCAATGGTCTCATAGTGAGCTGGGATCAGGGAGATTAGCTCATTCTCAAGCTGATGGCCTCTCATTTAACCAGTCTTCCCAAATAATGACTCAAGATTGAGCCAAACTTCATTGGGTGTGCTAATACTTTCAACATGAAATAGTGTTAGTTTTTATAAGTGAATTTACTTAGGATATTTATCTAAAAGAATAAAAAGCACAACAATATATCAAAGATACATAAGACACACAAAACACATATATTTTCAATGGGGAAACCATAAAGGATAAAACCCTGCAAACTTCCTCAGAATAATTCTGTCACAAAGATAAGATGCCATGATAAAATAACCCAAGAACAATATCTCTACAATAGCTCTCTGTCCCTGCTCTTCCTCTCTTTCCTAAAGTGCACATGACAGAGCAAGTGAAGTGTGTGTTGAATGAGGAGGGCACCTCTCTATTTATATTATTCCATTGAGTTAGTTAACTCAACCACTAGGTTTCCCATGTTACTTGTGGGTCTGACCTACCTAAGAATACACATAAATACATTTTACTTTACTTAACCTAGGGACTATTTCCCTGACTTACAATGGAGGGTTTACCTCGGTGACCATACACAATGATGACATCCTGTAAAGGGGTAACATACATCCTCAATGGGGTAAAACAACATACAATGATAATATACATCAAAATATCTTCTGAAGTTACAAATACAACAACACTCCCTCTTAACTAGGAAGGCATTCTCACGCCAAAGTCATCAACACATATGGTCATTATCACTGAGTCATCATCATCACTGTTCCCATTGTTCTCATCTTTCCCAATCTGTCACATATATTCGTCATAGGAAGTTTCTATAGAGCCAACCCTTTTTCATGATGGATGTAGGCCTATACCTCATCTAGGTATTTAAGTCATCAAGTAGGTATAGCTTAGGACTTATTACATTGCCTCTACAAAACCTGAAGGAGAATCCCGTGACTGATTATATGCCTCTACAAAACTTGAAGGATCTCCTAGGAGTGATTATATGCCTCTGAAAAACCTGAAGGAGCATCCCAGGATTGATTATATGCCTGTGAAAAACTTGAAGGATCTCCTAGGAATTATTATGTTCCTCTGCAAAAACTGAAGTATAATCCCAAGACTAATTATATGCCTCTGCAAAGCCTCAAGGAGCATCCCAGGACTGATTATATGCCTCTACAAAACCTAAAGGATCTCCCAGGACTGAGTATATGCCCCTGTAAAACCTATAGGAGCATCCCACGACTGATTATATGTTGAATTATTGTAACTTTAAAGAATATTCTAAATATATTTTTTTGGTCCCTGATGCTCTTATCGGGAGAATCACTTATATTTCTTTGTACCCCAATGTTCCTAATCGGGAGAATTAATAAGAGTCATAAGGAAGTCCCCTCCATTGTAAGTCAGGTCATTAGTACCCTAGTTGTGGTTACTCGAGCCTACGTAACTGAATTAGGATTAATGGAGCCTACATAAATGAGTCTAATATTAAGTGAATAGATCAAGAATATAAATAGAGGTGAGGTGCTTCTCATTTGAACACTCACACTCACTTGTGTAGCACATAAGAGAGAGAGAGAGATAAAGAGTTGTAGCTAGAGAAGGATGAGCAGTGTTTTGGGTTTTACCTTTTATCTTTTTAGGGCACCTATATTGAGGAAGCTTTTGCTGGGTTTTTCCCTTTAGGATTTTCCCAAGATAAATTTGTGTTGTTCTTGTCATACTGATTCTTTCATTGATCCTATCTATATGCTTTTGTTATGAAATTAAAATTAAATGATGATAATATATCTTAGCATATGGAATTTTAACATGGTATCAGAGCTAGCCTGGATAGGACAGATTTCACAAGCTGAAAATCCCTCTCTCTCTCCCTAGAAGAAATTAGGGTTTTGGGAAAATTTTGATTTTTGAAAAATTGCTTGCATAGAAATTTGTGCCCTCCCAGAGCACATCTATTGAGCTTGGAATCGAGGTTTTTGGGTGACTGAGTCTGTAGGAAAGTCAAACCCTAGTTTGACAGTTTCACTAGAAAACTGCATAACCATAAAACAACTAGAAGCTATAGAGCTGAATCTCGCAAGTTTGATTTGGAAGGTGAAGACTTGAGATCTCCAAAAACCAAGCACACCATTCAACTCACCTCAATCAAGCACATCTCCTGGTAAGTTCAGTTTCTCATTCTGTAGAATTTCAATTTTTTGTGATCTTCTGACAAGATTTCCCCAAGCACTAAGCTTCAGGACAAGCTAGAAGGCATAGAGAATTTCTGAGCATGGAAATATAGGATTGGTCTCATTCTCCAAGAGAATGATCTTGATAAGTATATCAAAGAGGAAGTTGCAGAACCAGAAGAAGCTAAAGCTAAGGAGAAGCACAAGAAGGATATGATTAGGGCACAAAGAATTATTGTTGACTCTATCAAGGATCACTTGATCCCTCAAGTGTCATCCAAGAAGACTCCAAAATAAATGTGTGATTCCCTATCCAGAATGTATGAGGGTAGAAACATCAACATAAAGATGAATCTAAGAGATCAACTAAAGAGCACCAAGATGAGTCATGGAGAATCCATCTAGGACTACTTAACAAGGGTTTCTCAGATCAAAGAACAACTAGAAGCCATTGGAGACAAACTTGATGAAGATGATATGGTTATTACTGCTCTCAATTGTCTCACTAGACCCTATGATTCATTCGTCCAGATGATGTGTGCCAGGAAGGAAAGCATTAAGTTTGATATTGTATTGGAAGACTGCATTCAAGAGGAGACTAGAGTGGCAAATAGAGAAGCCCTACTAAAGGAGGATGATCAAGCCCTAGCCACTCATACCAAGAGAAGAAGAAGTAAACCCAAATTCAATAAGGGAAACAAAAGGGAGTATCAACCTCCCAGGAAGTTCCAGAAGACACGAGAAAGTCTCTCCGATAGGGACTACTCTGGATTTCAATGTTTTCATTGTGATAAGATAGGACACCTTGCCAAAAATTGTCCTATGAAGAAAAAATTATATAATAAAAGGATCAACAACAACAAAATACATCATGCTCGTCTAGTTGAAGATGAGGATGAAGAATAAGAAGAGGAAGGACGTCCAAGTAAGCAAGCAAGAGAAGAAGATGTAGAAGAGTATGTGTTATTCTCTGCACTCTCCGGATCTATAACACCTAGAGAAGATACTTGGCTTATTAATAGTGGTGCTTCAAAGAACATAAAGGGACAAAAGAAGAATCTATCAAGACTTGAAGAAAATAACTCTCCTCAGAAAGTATCTCTAGGAGATGACTATCAATATCAGATCAAAGGAATTGGGGAAGCAAGATACAAGCTTGATTTAAGAAATCCCTTGAAGATGAAAGAAGTACTATATGTACCATGTCTAAAGAAGAATTTACTTTCTATCTTAGATTTAGATAAGAAAGGATTCAAAGTTGCATTCATATATGGCCAAGTACTCATGTAGCCCAAAGGGAAGAATATTGAATATGCAGTTATCATTGGTGAAGAAGAAGGGGGACTGTATAAACTCAAGGGACATTCAAAAACAACACTTGTTCATGAGTCCACTAATCCTAGTGAACTATGGCATAGAAGGCTTGCTCACATAAATTACAAAGCACTACAACATGTGTTCAAAGTAGTGATGGGATTACCAGACATGAAGATCAAACATCAAGGCATTTGCAAAGGATGTGTGAAAGGAAAGAACATCGAGAATTCATTTCTAAAGAGTGAAACAAAAACAAAAGGTTCATTAGAATTGATTCATTCAGATGTGTGTGGTCCAATTTCCTCCACATATTTAAGTGGTTTCGAATATTATATTACCTTTATTGATGACTATTCAAGAAAGACATGCATATAATTCTTGAAAGCAAAGAGAGAAGTGTTTGAGAAATTCAAGGAATTCAAAGCCTTGATAGAGAATATTCCAAACAAGAGAATCAAGACACTCCGATCAGACAATGGAAGAGAGTATACTTCAAAAGAGTTTGAAGCCTTATGTAAAGATGCCAGAATCAAGAGCGAACTAACCACTCCCTACAATCCTCAACAGAATGGTGTTGTGGAAAGAAAGAAAAGAACCATCATGGAGGTAGTGAAGACAATGATATATGATCAAGATCTTCCAATGACTCTATGGGAAGAAGCAACAAGAAATGTTGTCTATGTATAGAATAGAATATCTCACAGTGCTCTTGGATTCAGGACTCCAGCAGAGATGTTCACGTGAAAGAATCCTGAGGTAAGTCACCTTAAGATATTTGGTTGTCTAATATATTTTCATATACCAAAAAAGAAAATAACCAAGTTGGATCCTTTCGGAAAGAAGGGAATATTTGTTGGATACTGTGAAGTGTCCAAGGAATTCAAAATTTACATTCTTGGATTCCATCACATGGAAATCAGTAGAGATGTAAAATTTGATGAAGAAGCAGCTCTCAAGAGATCTAGAAAATGTCAACATGAAGAAGTATATGAGGAATATGTACCTCTTAGAAATGTAGAGACTACATCCCTCCCTAAAGATAAAGTACTTGAAGATCATGATATGACAGAACCACAAGAACCTCCTACTATGGAGATATCACAAAAGAGAAAACCTGCTTTGGAAAGAGAAATTATACACAAAGCAGAAATATATGGAGCTCCTAAAGGATCCACAAGTATAAGCAAGAATCCCAAGCCATTTTCCAGCTATGTGGCTTTGATGTGTGATCTGGTGGATCAAGAACCTACAAACTACAAAGAAGTGATACAGAAGAAAGAATGGGTAGAAGCAATGACTGAAGAATACCAGTCAATAATGAAGAATGATGTATGGGATATAGTTCCCAAACCATAAGGAAAGAGTGTAGTATCCTCCAAATGGATCTACAAGACAAAACATGTAGCTAACAAAGTATCTAGAAGTATAAAGAAATATTTGTGGCCAGAGGTTTCTCTTAGAAAGAGAGAATTGATTATGCGTAGAAATTTTCTCCAGTATCACGGTATACTTCGATTAGAACTATCATGGAAATTGCATCCATGATGAAGTGGGACTTACACCAGATGGATGTGAAGATAACCTTCCTGAATGGTGTGATTGAAGAAGAAGTATACATAGAACAACCACAAGGATTTGAATTTGAAGACAGAAAGACTCACATATGCAAGTTGAAGAAGGCCCTATATGGCATGAAGCAAGCTCCTAGAGCTTGATATGGAAGGATAGATAGTTTCCTGACGAGCATGGGCTTTGCCAAGAGTAAAGCCGATCCTAACCTTTACTTCAAGGTTATAGAAGATGAGCCTGTCATACTATTACTGTATGTGGACGATTTATTTCTAACAGGGAATGAGAAATAGATTGTGGAAAGAAAGAAGAAACTAGTTGAAGAATTTGAGATGAAAAAACTCAGGATAATGTATTATTTCCTAGGTCTGGAAGAATGGCAAAGTTCAGAAGGAATATTTATCAACGAGGGAAAGTATGCAGTAGAGATATTGAAAAGATTTGATATGTTGGAATGCAAATCCATCGCCACACCCATGGATTCCAACCTGAAGTTGTTAGCTGATGACTCATCAGAGTTAGTGGATGTGACTCAATACAAAAAAAAAATTGGGTCGTTGATGTATCTAACAAATACCAGACCAGACATTTCTTTTGTTGTGAAGACCTTGAGTCAGTATCTAGTTCAACCTATATGTGTTCACCTAATAGCTACAAAACATGTGATGAGATACCTGAAAGGGACTATAGACTTTGGTCTATACTATGATGGAAGCCATGAGTACAAACTGTATGGCTATACGGATACAGAATGGGATGGAAGTGTATCAGACAGGAAAATCACATCAGGTGGATGTTATAGTCTTGTATCTGCTATGATTTCATGGTTTAGCAGGAAACAATCCACTGTTGCTCTTAGCATAGCTGAAGCAGAATATATAGCAGCTTGCTCTACTAGTTGTGAAGCCATATGGCTTTAGAAGCTGATATCAGGTTTATTCAACCTGGAGTTGGATACTACTGTGATTCTATGTGATACCCAAATTTTTATAAAGATGACAGAGAACCCAGTGTTCCATGATAGATCGAAGCACATAGAAATCTGGTATTTCTACATTCGAGACATGATGTGCAAGGGAACGATAAAGCTCCAGTATGTGAGTATTGATGAACAAGTTGCTGATGTGTTGACGAAGACTCTATCTCAGGTAAAGTTTGAATACTTTGGAGACAAGCTTGGTGTTGTTCAAAAATACCTTCCTTGAAAGGGGGAGCAGTGATGTTGTAGTGGGATTGTATCATCCCTGGACACTTGTCCTAAAGTGACTCAATGACTTCGGTCCTTGAGAATGAAGAGGGATTGTATCATCTCGGGACATCTGTCTAGAATAGATACGGTGACTTCAGCCCTCGAGAATGGGGTAGGATTGTATCATCCATGAAATTTTGTTCATAATGGATCAGGTGACTTTGGTCCTCGAGAATGTGGTAGGATTGTATCATCTGTGAATGTTTGTTCAGAATGGATCCGGTGACTTCGGTACTCAAGAACGTGGTAGGTTTGTATCATCCATGACCTTTTGTTCAGAATGGATCTGGTGACTTCAATACTCGAGAACGTGGTAGGATTGTATCATCCTTGAACTTTTTTTCAAAATGGATCTGGTGACTTCGGTACTCGAGAACGTGGCAGGATTGTATTATCCTTGAACTTTTGTTAAGAATGGATCCGGTGACTTCAGTACTCGAGAACATGGTAGGATTGTATCATCCTTGAACTTTTGCTCAGAATGGATACGATGAATTTGGTACTCGAGAATGTGGTAGGATTGCATCATCCTTGGACTTAGTCCTAAAGTGACAGGGAGTGATTATCCTATAATTGGAGTGATTATCGTGTAATTGAATCCGACGACTTCGGTTGTCAAGAATGTGGTGGGATTGCATCATTCCTGGACTTTAAGTCCAAAAGTGTCCCAAAGACTTTCGTCTTCGTATTGTGGATTGCAGGTTGCTGCTACTAATGATGTTCCTAATCAAAAGATCATAGTGTGATGATGATGATGTTACTGATCGAAAGATCAAAGCATGATGATGATGATGTTACAGATCGAAAGATCAGAGTATGATGATGATGTTACTGATCAAAAGATCAGAGTGTGATGATGATGATGTTATTGATCGAAATATCAGAGTATGAAGATGATGATGATGCTGTTTGAAAGATTAGAGCACAACAGGATTTGAACCCGAAATCCGACAACTGAATCTGACGTATCATACAGATGTGTCAGATAGTAACGATGAAAAGTAGTGAGGTTTTTAAATTATTTTAGCGCCGTCAAATTTCTGGCGCTAGGGCATAGGATTTTTGACACTAGGGCGTAGGATTTTCGACACTAGGGCTATTACGACACTAGGGCATAGGATTTCCGACACCCAGGTGTAGGATTTTTGACACTAAGGCATTGGATTTTTGACACTAGGGTGTAGGATTTCTGACACTAAGGCTATTCCAACACTAGGGCTATGTCATCGGATTTCCAACACTAGGGAAAAAATAAAATATAAAAATATAAAACCACAACCATCTGGACACAATATTTCTTCATGAAACAAAGACCCCAATCAATAATTTCACGGTGGAGCCAACACAATATACCTCCACATCCGGAGGTCATGCTGAGGAGGTTTACGGGAGGTCATGCAGAGGAGGTTTGCCAGAGGTCACGTAGAGGAGGTCGTTGGAGGTGTTGTCGGGGGTCAAGTCTGTTTACACAGAGGAGGGTTTGCAGAGGCAGAGGAGGCTTTCAGGTGGGATGCTCTTAGAATGGCAGACATGGGACCTACTCTGCAAAAACTAAGAGTTTGATGGATTTGGCATGGTTTAACCATGGGTTCACTATTCCTATTAGCTTTGCACAGAACCAAATCGTACATGATATAATAGAAACAACTCTCACAACTTTAGTAGCTCTTGTTTTCCTCTGCTTTTGGGATGAGATGGCTAAGCAATATGTATTTGATTAGGTATTTTGCTGTAATTGTTTCTCTTTTCTCACCAAATCAATGTCTTGTTTTTTTTCATTTTATTATTCCTTTTATTTTGCTGTAATCGTTTCTCTTTTCTCACCAAATAATTTACTCGTTGTTTCATATTGTATAGGAGTTTACTTGGAAAATAAATTGGCTGATACACTCACTTGGGGTTTCCAGAATGGGGAACTAGCATTACAACAACGTTCCTAGTAAGAAACCCGCCCTCATTTCCAAACTGCATTTCTAGTTTCCTTTCATTTAGACTTTGGTGGAAACATTATTTTTGTCTCCTCTGATATTGAATCAATTTACGGTTCCTTTTTTTTACATTAACTCACCAATAAGGGCACATGGCCTCTCCAACCCTTGCTAAATAAACAATTAGGAATTCCAATTTTATTTATAAAATACCCAGCTGAGATGTTGTGGAGGAAAGTATCCATATCATATGGGCTTGGAACCCCCATTTTGATTCCAAAAACATTTTTTGTGAGACCAAATCCCATGATTTGGGTATTTTTATGAAAACATAGATTCCCTTGGGTTGTTTTTCTTTCCATGTGTATGGGTTTGATTTCATTTTTGGTAGCTTTTGAAATGATGAAAGGAACTTAGAGAAGGAAGAGTTTTAGGTGGCTATATACTAATTGTTTGACAAAAATCCTCAACGAAGTACTTGTCCACTAAGTGTTTGAAAAAATTCCTAAACCAAAATTTCCATATCTCCCTCATTCGGATTTTGAGGTCGGAAAAAATATACAAGGTTCGACTCAAAGATTCAACCAAGAAATTTCTAGAAATCCTAGTAACCCTGTTTTTTGGTCCATAATCTAGCTAGCAAAATGTGTTAATTAGGCCCCTTCCAGGTTGATTTTTATTTACTTTGAAAGAGACCCATTTGATATGGAGAAGTGAATATTAGTACTATATAGTTCCTTTAGGTTTTCACCCATAAATTTTAAATAATGACCTTAAATTTTGATTTCATCTCCCTCAGAAAAACCTTTATTGTTTACCTTCTGGAGACCAAATCTCACTCAATTTTAGCTCGATTTTCACCAAACAAAAGGCAATGCGTTAATTATACATGTAATTTATTTATAATGAACTTAGGAAATTTTAGTTTTAGATAATTTGTGAAAGGTAGATTAGATAGAACAATTTTCACACCAAGCAGCATTTTGCCCATTTTGAACCTAGTTTGAGACCAATTTTTATAAATGATTGGGGGTACACTCGTAAGAACAAATTTCCCTCTGAGGCATAGATGGATGTCCCTATGCAAGTGCCATGACTTGAACGGACTTGGAAGCCATTGATAGTAGTTTTGTGGCCTTTCATCTCCATAGTTTGTGCCATCCAATTGATGATTAGCCATCGCAAGTGCCATGGAGGGAACATATCCCAAATCAAATGATGACATGCAACTCCAAAGTTGATCTTCACAGGATTTTGTCAAATCCATTTCTTTCTCTCGAATTGTAAATTTTTGAGCAAAATAATATTAATTTTTTCCTATAGGGAAAAAATATATTTTTGAAGGAAGTTAAAAGTGATTTGACTTAGAAAAATGGCCACTTCTCCAAAAGTGACAAGTATCTTGTAAATCGTCAAGTCTCTTTTGACCGAAGGGATTGCACGTAACCCTAACCTCTCAAATATCTTTATATATGAGGAGGGTACTATACTCACTTGTCCACATTCATGTATTGAGATTGTGTATATACTTGTTAAGGTTTGAGGGATAGTAGTAGTATTTGTTTATGTTGGTTAGCTATGTTGCTTGTGACTTTTAAGGGCAGTTCTAAACCCACCCCCCCCTGCCCCCGGAAAAAAAAATTAGTCTTTCACCACAATATCAGAGATCTTTGTTATAGAAGTTATGATATGAATTTTTCTAGCAAACCAATAGGGTTTATTGATCAAGTTACATCTGGCACATATTTAAATACATCATATAAGACTAGTATTGGGTTGAATGCGCTCATACTTCAAATATATGTCTTAGTGTTTTCACGCTCTTTAAGGTCTTTGGCTTGTTAGGATCTTTAAGGCCTTTGGTTTATTAGGCCAAAAATGAAAGATATCTAATGTAGATGGCTAAGAATCCTCCTCCATCATCCAACCATTTTGGATGGCTAAGCTTCTAAAATGTCACTAGTGACCACTTAGCTTTGTATATATCCTACATGTTTTTTTAAATCTGATTGCAGATCATACCTACCCTCTTTATGTTGATATCCACCATTGACTAGTTTCATATCTTCACCTTCCTTAATCGTAACTTGTGACTTGTGAGCATTGGATATTTGGTTATGGCCTTATCTCTAACTATAGCATAGTTGTATCTTTGGCTCTTGCTTGTGACTCATTTTTTGCTCTTCCTGCTTAGACTCTTTGGATTTATCTCAGACTCTGATACTGCTGTTGGTTTAGGCTCTGATACTCCTATTGGTTCAGGCTCAGTCTTGGCCCTGGTTTCATCTCTATCCTTCCATCCTTGTTACTATCTTGCTCTAGCTGCCTGCCAGTTTAAATTTTCTACTAAGTGGACAATTTACTACCGGGGTCTCTGGCCCAACCCTTCTAAAACTATTATTGAATATTTTCTTCTATTTTTGCTTTGAACCTCTTTTTCCAATTAATATATACTTGAAAAGAATAATCCAGAATTTATAATTTATTTTTTCCTGTTGTTGGTACCAGAATCTACCTCATGAGAATTTTTATATTCTGACAGCATGCATGTAAAGAAATATATTAATTCTCATTGTCGGAAGCTCATAATCCAACATATTTTCACCAAAGCACTGAGTTTTGTGTCAATCTGATCAATTTCTCATTATTTTGAACTTCTATCCTATCTAGTTTAAATTAATCTATCTGAATGGCAGATAACACCTCACCAAGGAGACCGCATATTTGTGCACATTGACATTTACCTTGACAAAAAGAATAGAACATCAAATGTAGAAAAGTGGCTACCAAAATAAGTGATCAATATGTGGATCAGTTGAGAAGTATTACTTTGGTTTCTCTATGTAAATATTAGAGTCAAACCATAAACCTATCATCTCTACCTTCGAAAAATTTCATATCCCCAAAGTAATCTCCAGATATGAATGTTCAGTTCAAGACAGAGGTGTTTGCAGCTGTTTAGAATTCCCAATATGTTTTAGGCCATCCACATAAAACTTTTGGAACTTGCTTACCAAATATAGCTCCAAGCATAACTAACAACATGTCTCTTGAACATGCTTCCAAGTCTCATGAGTGTATCCATGGAACTCTAATAACTAGTTACCAAAAATTTTTTTGAGGATATTTCCTATGGCTTGGGTCACAATACTTGAACTCATGAATGTTATAGAAGTGATAAATATCATCTGAGTGATGGTTCATTCCAAATTTCCCCTTTGCATGATAATGATTCTCTACAAAATCAAATATCAACTCATGAAGCTCTGCCATATTCTATTGGATATTCATTTTATAGTTCTCAATCAGTTCAATTTTTTTCATCTAGTGGAATCCTAGCATCACCATAAGTATCACAAAATTAACCTTCTAGTCTATATTATTTCCCTTTACCATAGGAACCATACGACCTAGATGGAAGTGGCTATAGTGGCACTAAGCAATAAGAGGATTTGAAATATATGTTGAAGGAACTAGAGACCCCATTACTGGTGTCTGAAAGTGATGATCCTAACAATTTTTGGATCCACTTATGAGGAAAATAGGTTTCCAGAATACTCAGAATGGAATTTTGAGGCCATGCATGACACAACTGATAATCATTTCCAAAGCTCCGTGTCTGTTTACCCCAAACTAGAGCAGGTAGAAGTTTCCTCAATGACACTGAATCATGTAAAAGTAAAAATAGTGAATGAGGTAGATCTGGGGATGGTTTGTTCTACTACCATAAATTCCTCATAAGAAAAAAAGGAAGAACTGGAGTTTGATATCCCATATGGTGATGAAAAAAGAATTGCTAATTGCATGCACAAAGGCTGTTGTAGATTCTACTAATGACTCAGTTAGGATAAACAAATTGATTGCAGAATTGCGACAAGTAGTGGCAATATGTGCTGAGCCAATGAAAGGTTGGGTGCTTATATGGTAGAAGGTATTGTAGCAAGGTTGCTTTCATATGGAAGTATAATCTATAAATCATTGAAGTGCAAAGAACCTACAATTCCAAAACTTCTTTCATATATGCAAGTTCTCTATGAAGTTTGTCTTTATTTTAAATTTGGGTATATGGCTACAAATGGTGCCATTACGAAAGCATTCAAAGTTGAAGATATATTGCACATAATTTACTTTCATATTGATCAAGCTAGCCAGTGGGTTACATTAATTCAATTTCTTGCAACTATACCACACGGTCCACTTCCAAACGTATATTCTAGCAGGGTTTCCTTGTTGCTATGCCAATACAATGTTATTAGTACAGTACTAAAAAACATATGCATTGGACAAGTTGAATAAACCTGAATAAATTAGATGTTTACAAATAATGAAAAGAATTTCTATGGGATCATAACAGTAGAACAAGATTCATGACAGAGGGCAGTTTCAACAGAGGAATAACTCTATTAAACAACATAAATTGTTATGAAGAGAAATTTTATAGTATTTGTCCCAAACATTAGCAGACAGGTTTGAAATATTCTTTATGTGTCATGTCCTATGTACTCCAGCATATTTCTTAGCTAGATTGACTCTTGCAGTTGGTGATGCAACCTCGTGTCTGTAGGCTATACTTTTCCTTTTAAAGTACTAAAGGACCCCTAACAAGTCAAAACTCTTTTTCTCCAATTGTGGCTATAAATGTGGGATGAATTCCCACATAGATTTGAATTTTACCTATTAGGCCATTTGTGGTTATTTTTAGATCTGATCACATATCAATCTATGTTGGCATGATATACACATTCAAGCAACATAATTGGATTCTGTAAGTAGTTCTGAAGGCATTTTCATTTGTTGTTGTTGTATTTAGATGGTTAAGTTTGTTGAGCATCTTATATAGCTAGATATTCCAGCTCATGAATGCATTTTCCTATGAATCTCCTTTATTGTAGTTTTGAGCAGTAAAAACATAAATTGATTGTTGTGTTTGTGTAGTTCCAGTGTATGGTGATTTACTATTAGTCATTCCCTTTTATTGTTTGTTTTGTTGCATACAATGCTAAGAATGTTTAGACCTTTAGGTTTGTTTCCTTCTTTTTTTTCTTTATTACATATTGTTTTTCCTTTTTATTCATGGTTTTTTTGTTGTTGTTGTCATTGAATTCACCTTCAATTTTGTTTCATTCTTCTAGTTTTTTCTTGATTACAAATTGTGTTTTTTTCTTTTATTAATGATTTATTTTGTTGGTCATTGAATTCATTAATGATTGTAGACAAAGAAAAGATATTATTACAATTCAACCACAAGAGCAGAGACTTGGAGAGAGAGAGAGAGAGAGTATGTGTGTGTGTGTGTATTATGATAACAACAAGAATAAATAAACTATGACCATAAAATAAATATAACACTAACCTCTAAAACAAATATAATAGTTGAGGAGAATGAATGGAAAGTCTCTAACAAAACAAAAATGAAAATGCCATGGGTAGATAAACTCCTTGGCTAATTAAGGTCATCTTCATAAATATGATTTCCCAATAGAGACACATAGTCACCCTAGAAGATAAGACACTTCACAACCAGCAGTAGAGAGGACAGTCAAATCCAACAGGTAAGACACTTCATAGCCAGCAGAGAAGAAGATGCAATCACACCCAGTAGGTAAGACACTAAACAGTCACAATTCAGTAGCAGAGAGGATAAAAAACCCACAACCCAATAGTTTACATATCAGCCATGACTTTTCCTTTTTTGACTTTGGGAACTATGTATAGTTTTACCTATATACAACAAGTACGATTGACCTACTTCCACATCATTTGGAACCTAACCAACAAGGAATATGTATCAACAAATCCCACCACATTGGACAAATCCAAATTGTTGGCATCTCTTAATAGCTCATCAGCAAAATCCCCTGACTGTATGTTGTTGTGAATATCTTCTATCGTCGCCCCTTAGCCTTGTTTCTATTTTTTTGGTGTATCCTGATATTGTTGATGTCTTTGATAAAATTACATGTTTGGATTGCTTATGTGACTTCCTGCTTGTACCCTCAAGAATATGTAAAGGCCAATGACTTTCAATTGCATGGCAGTTGTTTGGAGGCTATGATTTCCTTGTACTCATGCTTCATTAATGGTGATGTTGGTGTACAGGTTCTTATTAATAAGACTCCCTTCAATTTTCCTAATCATTGTTATATTCTTTCAGTGATGATCTTTTACTTCCTTAGATTTGAATCTAATCATTTTAGTATTTATATTCTTTAGTAATAAAATAATAATGGCCACAATCCCATTCTCTAATGAGAAGAAATAAATTCAGCCACAAACTAGAAAAATTTTCCACAAGTCATCAGGTGATCCCACAAATATCAGCTTGATTTAGTCTTTGATGCCACAGTAATGCACAAAGCCATCACATAAGAAAGGGACAAGACTCTAAATATAATTTCCAAAAGCACAAAATAATATTTAAAAATTATGAAAGATACATTGATGATAGAAAGGTTTTCAAGGAGACTCCTTAAATAGTTCCCAAGAAACAAATTCATGTTTAAGGGACACAACCCTTATGTCCTAATAATTATTGTAACTAATAATCTAATTTGTGTTCATTATGAAGGAGCTCTAGTTCAAGATCCTAGTATAGAACCCACCAAGCCATCAAACAAACTAGCAGGAGGTCCCCAAGCCAAACTCACTTTGCACAGGGTACTACTCTATAGGTCCACTTGAACAACCATTATTCCATTTGGATATTCTTCCCCTCATCTTTGGATTTTAGGAGTAATGGACATCATCAATCTATGGATCCCAATAGGGTTTCACAACCAAGCCCCCTCAATCTTATATATTTTCTAGATGACATAATCAAGCAATGCATTGGCACCCTTAGGATGATTGACTACTCAAATCCGAAGTCATCCTCTTCCTCTCTATCTCTTCACATTCTTCTTCTAGAACCAACATGCCTTGACATCTGCATTTGCATTTGGTTTTGGAATTATTTTTGCAGTACTTCTTGTGTTTCTATTGGCTAGTTAATTAGCTATTTCTCTACTTTTAATAGAGCAGATATAGGATTTGCTTTCACACTCCCATTATGTAATCACATTAGTTGTGCTTTCGATCCCTATTGGCCAACTTTGTGGTCACTTATACATTAGTATAAGCATAAATAACAATAAAAAAATAGGGAGCTCCAAATCAAGAATGTAAAGGCACAATGGTAGGTACAACTTTTATTAAAAAAGATAAAGCAGGAGAAAACAAGAATACATAACTAAAATAGACATAACAAAACCATTTAAAAATTGATTTCCATTGTAATGATACAAGACATTAATAATTTGTGGGAGAAAATTTTAGGATGAATCTCAAAATTTGGTTCTTGAATATTGTTGTTTACTGATAGCAATAGATGCAAATATATTTTAATTTGAATTATTACATGGTCGACAACTAATACTTTATAATAAAAAAAACATACACAGTTGTAAGAGGAGTTTGATTATCTACATGTAATCATTAGAAACTTTTTGAAATCAAAAGTGTATGCAAAGCATTCCTATGATGGCTTTCATGAAGCGGTAAGAATTGAAACAAGATATCAATACATGTTAAGAATTGGGTTAATTTTTGGAACAAGAATGTTAGGTAAACTCACCTCCAAAGCATTCACAAACCAAAGAGACAAAAAGTAAACTTTCATCAGCTAATATTGTCTTTGCCTAAAAAGATAAACATATTCCTTCCAATCTTTTTCCATATTTACAAGTTAATTAGCAAGACAAAATAGATACAATTCCAAAATTAAACAGTGTGTGTGATAACTACTTGTCCAAGACCAAATCTACCAAATACACTTTTGAAAAGATACCCCATTGCAGAGGAATGATACTCTAACCCAGGTATATCACATTTTGCAAAGGCTATTGATAAAATTTTTGAAATTAATCCCCATGTTTGTGTATAAGTCATATTCAAAATTTTATCTAAACTTGATTGCTTGCCCCTATTAAATTCTCTGCCTAACTGATCTCATGTGATAAAGCTCTTGCAATATTTTCCTCTTGGATCAGTTGTAGGTTAGAATAAATATATGATGAGAAGATTCTGAGTTATATTATTAGCACCTTTGTTAAATAGATTCCATATGTGTTGAATCCTCTTTCAAATGAAGAGACCTACATATTTTTGGTCTTGATGATGTATTAAAACTTAAACACATCTACCAAAATATATCAAAAGACAATGATATCTATAGCATATATCAAAGTAAACTTGCCACCGAATACAATTTTTATTATTATTAATATATAGTATCCCGTTAGTTATCCGTCGTTAAATTCCTAGAAGCTGTTGTTGGATTTCATGTCAATCTGATGAAATTGTTGTGGCTCTGACGATAGATTGTCATAGGAAATCCGATGGCCTTGCCATAGGAAATCCAACGGCCTGGCTGTAGGAAATCCGACGGTCATGCCGTAGGAAATCCAACGGCATTGGCTTGGCTGTCGACTATCCAACGTTACACCACTGACAACAAAAAAAATTGAGGGTGTCGAATACCCGACAGGTTAGTGTCAAATTTCAAACATGGTATCCATCGGATTTTGGCCTCAAATTTTGTTGTGGAGTATGATGATGATGATGATTCTGATCGAAATTTCAGAGTATGATGATGATACTAATCGAAAGTTTATAGTATGATGATGATGATGATGCTGATCAAAAGTTCAAATGATGATGCTGTCGATTGAGCGATCAAAGTGTTGTTGCTGCTGAAGTTTGAAGATGAACACTATATGATGTTGAAAAGATTCCAATGATTTATAGATGTATTACCCTGATTATGATGTTGATGATGCTATATCTCTCCTACTATTGTTATTTTTGTTGTTGTTGTAGAATACCCTTCTCGTTAAGGGGGAGTGTTGAATTATTGTAACTTTGAAGAATATTCTAAATATATTTTTGTGGTCCTCGATGCTCCAATTAGGAGAATAACTTATATTTCTTTGTACCCTGATGTTCCTAATTGGGATAATTAATAAGAGTCATGAGGAAGTCCCCTCCATTGTAAGTTGGTTCATTAGTACCCTAGTTGTGTTTACTCGGGCCTACATGATTGAATTAGGATTACTCAATCCTACATAACTAAGTCTAATATTAAGTGAATGGGAGAATATAAATAGAGATGAGGTTCTTCTCATTTTAACACTCACACTCACTTGTGTAGCACATGGGAGAGAGAGAGAAAGAGCTGTAGCTAGAGAAGAAGGAGCAGTCTTTTGGGTTTTACCTTTTATCTTTTTGGGGCATCTTTATTGAGGAAGCTTTTGCTGGGTTTTTCCCTTTAGGGTTTTCCCAGGATAAATCTATGTTTTTCTTGTGATACTGTTTCTTTCAATGATCCTATCTATATGCTTTTCTTATGAAATTAAAATTAAATGCTAGTAATGTAGCTTAGCATATGGAATTTTAACGTTGTATGCCTCTGCAAAACCTGAAGGAGCATCCCAAGACTCATTATACGCCTCTACAAAACCCAAAGGAGAATCCCAGGACTGATTATATGCCTTTTCAAAACTTTAAGGATCTCCCAGGACTGATTATATGCCTCTTGCAAATCCTAAATCCCCTACTACCATCTCGTCTTCTTCAGATCATCTCATCATCACACGGAGCACAACCCAGATGCACACATCTCAACCATACTAGAAAAACCACAACCATTACATCTGAACCATGGGAGGAAACACCTACTACCATGTGAGAAAGGATCTCTTGCATCTACATCTTATGGACTCATCACCTCCCCTTAGAGGGAACCTTGATCTACAGTACACCAAGCTTCTCTCTGAAGTATTAAAACTTCAGTATGGCTAATGGCTTGGTAAACACATCATCTATTTGCTTGTCCATCGCAACATACTGGATATTCATTGCTCCTCTTTATACCATATCCCTGCTATAGTGGTACTTGATCTCAATGGGCTTCGACTTGTCATGAAACACTTGGTTCTTGGAAAACTTTACAAAAATATGGTTGTCATGGAAGATACAAGTCACCTATAACTAGAGATATAACAAATCACATAGTAGCTTCCTAAGCCATACTGCCTCATAACTAGTCCAAACAAGGTGCGACATACTCTGCTTCAGATGTAATCAGTGCCATGCAGGACTGTTTCCTACTAAACCAAGAGATCGTACATGATCCCATACTGAAGCAACACCCAGAGGTGATCTTTCTATCTATGCACTATCTATGGCACTTCCACACTAGTTTGAATAAACATAACCCTGTAGGTTAACCTTTTGTTTCATGTCATATCTGAGCCCATAATCAATTGTACCCTTTAGGTACCTCAAAATATGCTTTGCAGCAACCAGGTGAACTTGTCTTGGATCCATTAGGAACTAGCTTAAAGTGTTCACAACAAAGCATATATCTAGTATTGTGTTTGTTAAGTACAACAATGAGCCAATTATTTAATGATACACCGTAGTATCTACCATATCAAATGAAGAATCACACAGTAGCTTCAAATTTGATGCCATAGGTGTGGCTATCACCTTGCGGTCTAGTATTTTGAATTTCTTCAAAATCTCCACTGCATTCTTTCCTTGAGCAAGAAAATCCCATCTACATTCTGTCATGCCTCCATGCCTAATAAGTAGTGTATCATCCCTAGGTATTTCATCTCGAACTCTATAAAAAGTCTCCTTCTTGCATCTTTAATGAGTTCCTCTTTGTCTATCAGTAACAGGTCATCGACATATAGAAGGATCATCATTGATCTTCCGCTTTCAACCTTGAAGCAAAGGTTTGGATCCTCTTTACCCTCAGTAAATCCAAGGGACATTAGTAACTTTTCCATATAGGTGCACCATGTCAAACTTGAGTATCTTCTGCAGTCACTCCCTCTGAAGTAGAGCATCATTTTCCCTCTTCCTTTCGTACTCTATATATTGAAAATGATGCTCTACTTCAGAGGGAGTGACTGCAGAAGATACTCAAGTTTGACATGGTGCACCTAGATGGAAAAGTTACTAATGTCCCTTGGATTTACTCTATATATTGAAAAATTATGTACTGGAGTGGCAAGTAGCTTCCTCTACTACTTATATTCTATGTATCCATCTAGTGTCACTGGATACCAAGATCTTATATCTTGATCTTTGTTGAAAATTTCTTCTCACAGCCATCTGTGAGCTTGTCATCCTCTATAGGATTTCATCTTCAACCTTGTATGAAAGGTTCAGATATTCATCACTCTAGGTGATCTTCAATTTCCTCATGCGACTGTATGTGTTTTACAAGGCCTTCTTTAATTTTCCCAAATGAGGATGTCTTTCATGTGTCTCAAATCCCAGTGGCTTCTCTATGTACAATTCCTCCTCGACTACACCATTCAAGAATGTTGTCTTGATGTTAGCTGGTGTATCTCCCATCATATACCTGCATGTAAGGATCTAATGAAGTGTAACTCACAACTGGTGCAAATTTCTCTGTGTAGTCTATGACTTTTTTTTGTGAGAAGCCTCATGATATGAATATTTCCTTGTATCCCACGATGTTGCCATCTACTGCATGCTAGATCTTGTAGATCCATATGGAAGACACTACAGAATTCCATTTAGGTCTCAACACATATCATATACATCATTTCTCTTGATCGAATGGTACTCTTGATCATAGTCTCCTTCAATTTCTTCTTGGCTACTTCTTTAGAGCTGGAAGGCTCTGCATTAATGATGTCGCTCAACAGTTTCACATAAATAGAGTTTGTTTGAGTCCTCTTTCTTTCTTTGGAATTCTCATCATACTATTCTTCATCTTGGATGATTTCTCATGCCCAAGGTGGAATTCATCTCTCGAGGTGGATCTACCGTTCTCTTCATATTCTTCTGAAGCTATTTATTTCACCATGGTGTCTCTGACTCAGGAAGCTTTATTTTTCTCTTTTGAACTATAGTTACTTGTTCTTTGGAATTATCTACAAGTCAAGTTCAGTTACATGATTAGAAACATATAATAATTTCCAAAACATATTAATAATGACAAATATAAGTCACATAGTCATGCAACTATATTAGGCAATGTTAAAGCATTCAACCATATCCCATACACATACAGTAAATTCTAGATGCCTTCTACCCCAATATTATTAAGAGTGTGTGTTAGTGCTAGAAATTGTTCTCAGACTACAAAAGAACAAGCCAACACAATCTCAATAGATACAATAAAGTAAAATAGGTTTTTCTAGGGTTTTGGTTGTACAGTTTGTAGACAAGAGGGAAGAAACTTCATAAAACCAAAGCAAACACTAAATCATGAGCATTTGAAAAATTGAGATGCATAACATATAAAACTATAATCCAAACATAATAATCATAGTACTAAGTTCCACCCATAGTTAGCAAGCATATCAAGCATAAAAACTTTAAACAAGAAATGAGTATACTAACTGAGTAATTAACACAAATTAGAAATGAAACCAATCAAAAGTCTAAGGGGCATATAGTAGCATATATTTCATAATTTAGTCATCAAAAACACATAAGAGTCATTACACTTAGATCATAAACCACAGCTTGATAGCCTCCCCTTGCAACAAAAATCGAACCCTTGGTCCTTTTTCAGACTTACATTTATCATGTTCCTTCAAAAACAGTTGCATAACTAAACCCTAACTACTTTTTAGGTTATCTATTGAACTGTTCAATATAACTATCATTATACAAAAATGAAATAACTTTTTTAAACTAACTAATAACTGCTCTTCCTAAAGTACTTTTACAAGCCTTTTGTTGCCTCTGCTAAAAGAGCAATTCCCTCTTGTTGTATAGGATAATTCACCTAATAACCTAGGTCTGGGGGGTTACCAACATACTCTTAACTTGCAGACAATTTGACTTTAAAAGCACAGAATAGGAAATAGCAAAGTAGCAGGAACTTACTTGTATTAAACGAAGGTTGATCCAAGCTAGATTCTTCCTCTTTGCTCCACTTTCAAAGTCTCCAGGATAGTTCCTCCTTCACCTGTTAATAAACACTCTTCTAGATACAAAGCAATTCATATATATAGATGCAGGTTAGGAAAATCATATATCATAATGAAATGTAAACATTTACCAATCCACAACACATGAAACACAATATGGAAGAAGTAATATATTTATTAACAATAATAGAGGGAGTTTAGGTTACAACCCAATGTCTGAACAAGGACTCCTCTGTCACCAAAGGACTCTGAGTTTCTCTGCTCCAAAGATTTCTGTAGACAATCCACCAGCATAACTTTGCTCTCCAAGTATGTATATCAAACCCCCTCCCCAAGGCCTCTATTTATATGAATGAAATGAGGCAGTTCTCGAAGGTTAGGGAGGTTATAGTAGTTAGGAAGATTAAGTTAAATGGATGAACTAATCTTACATTATCGAGTATTTTTAAATATTAATTTTGAGGAAACTATGCGCGGGTCTGTAGTAGGACAACCCGCGTATGATGCGCGACTCTATAAGAGTGCAACCCACGTATATATGTATGCGCGACCTGCTGAACATGATACTCGCGTATGATGCGCGAGATGTCAATAGATATAGTCGTGCATGCTACTCAAAATCTCAAAATGGCAAAGTAATCAGCTGGGCATATAGGAAATGTATTTCATCATAAACCAAGGTATAGTGAAACTAGGCAAACCTCAATCCATAAGTGTCCTTTTGTGTGCCGACCTGAGGGATGTTAGCACTCGGACGGAGAGGTGCCAATCAGGTGTATAACATATGCCCCCTAATGTGTGAGGTCAGAGGGGAACGATGGCCGAAATACATTATAATACTAACTCAGGAGAAACTCAGAAGTCCAGTGGAACAGAAGGAGTACCTGAAACAAATACATAGTAATGTCATAAACAAAAGTATATCTAAGGATGCTATGTTCAATTTACTGGAACACTAGCTCCTTTACAATATTTGAGTACATCATATGATACGGGTAAAAACCACGTATTTACAACGGTGGAACAAAGCCACAATACAATAATGATGAGTCTTCAAAGATCTGGAAGCCGGATATAGAAATGGAACATAGTCTTGTGCAACTTAGTTCATGAGTGGAGAACTAAGGTCTTCATGAAAGATCCCAAAGAACCAGTACAATCCAAGCCATGTGAATAAGGGTAAGCTGAAGTTGAACATGGAAAGGATTCAACAGTTTGTCAACCAATAGATAATAATTGACAACTGAAGCAAAGGAGTTCACCAATGATGAAAGTGAATCCAGAGGTACCATCGTCAAAGCTCTAGGTCATCTTCATCAGGAGGTGTTGAAACGGAACCATACTGTGATAGGGAAGGCAATAGATCCTCCAACGGATCACAAGAGTGACTAGGAACTGGGCAAAAGAAGGTAGACACAAGGAAATGGATAACAGATATAATAGTAATAGGATCAGGTGATAGATCAGACACGAGGTATAATCCTTGAATAGTGAGCACGACACAGAGATGACCCAAGGCAGCGTACAACAGATAGATAGAACAACTAGACTTCTCGGTCATGTAGGAGACATGAACAGATTCCCCAGGTATAATGGACAAGAGGAGGAGTCAAAAACTCAAAGTGATAGTTGAACACAAGTGTATACTGAAACATGGATATTGGAAGGAAAAGAGTGCTATGTTCAAGGATGACATGCTACCATTATTGAAAACAAGATAAAACTTCTTCCTTTCCTTCCCTGTTAAGTTTTAACGAGTCCAGGAAAGCCAACTCGGTTCCCTCTTCATTTTTTAACAAGCTTGAAGAGATGGGAAAATAATGCTTGATACACTAATCCGTGGATTTAACGAGCCCGAACTAGTACATGCTCGATTGGTGCTTTCATATTTAGAGAGTCTGAAAACACCAAAGAAGACTCCAGGGGGGTCCTTTTTCATCTAATTTAGTCTCTTAAGGCCAAAAAAGTATAAAACAAACCTCAAAAGAACTCTCTTAACTTCCGAAGAAGAAAAGGTGAACCTTTTTCGTACTTAGTCGGGGAGGTCCAAAAAAGGTTAAATTACCACCTACCCAACGCTCCTTCCATAACAACATAAAATAGCTTCAGTTTTATGAGTGTGAAGGAAAGCAAGATCACTCGGAAAGATCCATTTGGTTACGAGAAATGGGGCTTACAACAATAAACTCGTTGCTTTGTTCTTGAGTGTTTAACGAGCATGTCAAAGACACAAAGTACACTCAGAATCTTTTTCATGTTTGGGTCCAGAGCACGAAAAAGAAAAAGTAAGCTCAAACCGGGTGTTCCTTTTCCATAAATTTAGTCCCTCAGGTCCAGAAAAGTGATAAACCTATACCTGAGAATACTCTTCTCAATTCCGAAGAAAAGAGAGTGATCCTTTCTCGTATTATTCCGCATGGTCCGAGAAAGAGATAACCTACCACCAATGCGGATTCCCGTTCACATATTCTTAACGAGCTTGAACAGATGAGATAACTCGGCAGTCAAGTATGTTTTGAAGGAGTCAGACCTGGGCCTAAAGAAACTCCATAGGGCGGGGATTCCTATAAAGGGATAGCTTGTAAAGAGAGATTCAGAAGAAGCTCTATTTGGCTTGAAAAAAAGCTATGAGGAAACCCCTGGGCCTGAAACAGTGACGGAATGAGTACCAAAGGATGGAAAAGGCATATAAGGATGATACTCATGAAATAGGGATCCTAGCCACGGAAGAAAAATGGTAGAGACAAGGGACTAATGGCTTAAAATACCATAGTCCGTGGCAAAATGTTGCATACTAAGGTTAAAGTGGAGTGATAAGTTGCCAACATGTGTTGGGAAGAGCAAAAACCACCCTATAGAAGCATCAACACTTTGAAATAGTTAGTAAACCTGTTCCAAGGCACAAAAAGGGATGGTATTAATCAATTGACGTTTCAAACTATAGAAAAAACCCACTTTACGAAATAATTTTTCTATAAATAGTTTGAAAAACAAAACATTTCTCACCATTTCACTTTTTGAACCAAAAGGAGAGTTTTACCCTCTAAATTTGATCACTCGTTGTGGACAATTGGACCGGTGGAATTCAGATCCATCAGTGTTAGGTAAATCTACACCCTGTGCTCTTTAATTTCATCCAAACAAATTTTAGAATTAATGGTCAATTCAATTTAATTCATCAATATAAAAAATGGTAAAATGAATTGCGCGGGTTGCCACATAGGAAAGCCACGCATACGCGTTTGATGCACAAGTTGATGCATAGGGAAGCCGCGCATGGCTCGCGAGCTGTCCCAATGGACAGTCGCGCATACTGCGCCATAGCTAAAAGCTTTAAAAATATGTTAAATTTTTAAATTTTTATGATGAATTACTGAATCACACTATGTGTTTTTTGTCAAGAAAATATGGTGCTGGAGTGGAGGGAAAGAGAACATGAGATGATGGACCAAGCGGCTCTCCAAAGCCCGCCTACTATCCAAGCATTGCGGAATAGTGGGCTATTGAAGTTTTTTTGCACATCAACCATGCGGGCCAATGTCCTCATATTAGAGTTCTTGGTCAGTTATTGGGACCATGACCTAGGGATGTTCAACATCCAGGGTGAGACTTTGGAGCTTACCGCAGAGGACATCTATTTTATTACCGGATTATCACATCGGGGAGCACCGGTGAACCTGGAGGGCACTGGCAGTGGTGGTGACCCCTTGAGTGTCCAGAACTATGTTGACGTATTCTGCAGGCCAGGTACTCAAAAGAAGGGCAGTAGTATTCTCATCGCAGACATACAGGACTTTATGCTGCAGGTATTGGCCAGTACCATTGTTAGACTTTCAGGGTTAGCAGGACTACATCATGCCACCAGGACTTAGATGAGAGTGGCGGTGGACTGCTTGAGAGGCAGACTCTTTGATTGGTGTACAGGGATTGCCCCCATCATGAGGAGGCAATTGTCTGACTGTAGGAGGGGGAGACGGCAGAACTTTAGCTATGCTAGTATATTGGTGGCATTCTTCTTTGAGAGGGTGCCAGCTATGAGCCCTGCGGTGCCATTACAGGTCCAGCATCCCCGCCAGCCGAGGCTGAGCAGGTGGGGGGATATCTTCCTCTGTCAAGGAGGAGGAGATGTAGTGCAGAGTATGTATGATGATGATTTTTATACATGGTGAGAACGGCAGGTGCCAGCATTTGAGCAGTTCCCATATGCCAGATTAGATTTCCGAGGTGATCCAGACCTACTCCTCCCTCTAGGAGGAGCATGGGGAGAGATGGGTAGGTCATTTTTTATTTTTTATCATTATCAAATTTTTATGGATTTTCTAATGATAGGATATATACATATGCACAAGTCTAACCCTACTCATTTGTCAAAATGAAGATATTGGACCAGTCCGCCCTGCAGGGCACCCACGTACCTTCGTACGTCCTGTAGCAAAAGGAGATCCTGGGCTGATCCAGGTACTCGAGGCGAAGCTGACTAGGCTTACCAAGCGAGTACCCACTATACGGATAGAGCATCTCCCTGTAGCTATGCAGGAGTCAGTAGTTGGGGTTCCACCGGCCTGGCTACGTCTTTTCAGATGGGTAGCGAGAGTAGTATGTGTATATAGGGATGCAGTGGAGGCTGTCGAAGCCGAGGAGGCTGAGGAAGCCAGGGGGCACAGAGATCACGGGGACCAACTAGGTCCCAGTGGCCATGGCGGACAATCTTAGTGCTAGGCATTTTGATGGATGTTGATCCACTTTTTGTATATTTTGTACATGATGGGATCTACGGATCAGACTTGACCTATCCTATGTATGAACAGATATTTACATATATATATATATATATATACATATATATATATTTGTGTTTGGTTGTCAGCCTATTTACAAATGTTTTTTATGTATTTGCTGTATATTTTATAGAATGTGTGTGAGATTCCAATCCAAAATATAGTTAGCATATGCATCAGTTAATGAATTTTGGTTTCTTGGAATGTGATTAAAAGTAATAACTTCAAAATGTCTTTCCAGTAAACGTATTTGCATGAACTGACGTAACAATGTAGGATTACGGACCTGGTAAGCTCGATTGAGCTGGGAAACAACCAACTGGGAATCCAAACGGACTTCTAGCTGGGTGATGCCTCGTGACAAAGCATCCCATAGGAGCTCAATTACAGTCCTATATTCAGCAACATTATTGGAAGCAGGACCTAGGAAAGCGCCACCCGCGGCAACAAGCTGTCCTGAAGGGGAGTAGATAACCCATGCTGCCGAAGCCAGGTTACAAGTGTGACGGCTGGCGCCATCAGCAAAACCTACATACATCTCGGAAGACATCTGCAACAACCACCAGATAGTATAAAAAATGAAATTGACAACCTAATGTACATAAAAATACATACATTAATATACAAGAAAAAGTGCTAAGCCTAGGCATAGTACTTCTTCAGGTAGAGCCCATTTCTAGGCTCAGGCAGCTTATTCCCATCATAATCCACTAATTCATATGTGTCTTTACTCAAAAATTTAGACACAACATAGGGTCCCAACCACATAGCCTTGAATTTTCCTGCCCCCAGGGGCTCTTTATCTTGATCCCAGAGCAAGACAAGTTCCCCCTCAGAGAAAACCCTAGGTTTGACTGTTTTATCATATTGAGATTTAACCCTATTATTATGGGCTTGATTTGTAGTCAACGCATCTCTACGTTGCTCATCAAGGTGTTCTAAATGAAGCAATCGTTCTTCAAGCTCAGTTGTGTCAGGTAGCACATGAATAGCTATCTGCAAGGATGGGATTTCGCATTCAATCGGTGTAATAGCTTCCACCCCGTGAATGATTTGGAAGGGGGAAAAACCCGTAGTAGTTTTGACATTGGTTCGATAAGCCCAAAGAGCAGGATATAACATGACGTGCCAATTTGAATGGGCTGTATCAATAGTACATTTAAGTATAGTTTTTAAAGTTTTGTTTACAGCCTCAACCTGACCATTCGCTTGCGGATAATAAGGAGAAGAATGCTCTTGTCGGAATCCGAGCATGGTGGTCAGTTATGTCATCATGTGATTTTGGAAATGACTGCCATGGTCAGTGACATTCACTTTGGGAATACCAAACCTAGCAATAATCTAATTAAACACAAAGTAAGCTGCTGTTTCCCCATTTTCTTTGAAAGTAGGCATTGCCTCTGCCCATTTTGTGAAATAGTCAACAGCGACAATGATGTATTTGTGCCCCCCAGCTGAGGCTGGGTTGCATGTCATATAATTGATCCCCCACTTCATGAAGGGGCCTACCGAGACAACGGGAAACAAGGGAGCAGGATGCGACCGCATTTTTCTGGTGTATAGCTGACATGGATGACAGCGTTTTACAGCTTCCACACAATCTTTAAAGATGGTGGGCCAGAAATACCCGGCATGTAATATCTTCTGGGCCGTTGCTAACCCAGATAAATGACATCCACATGCTCCGCTATGGGAATCATTTAGGACAATCTACGCTTCCTCATGAGTAAGGCAGCGGCGCAAGACAGAATCTACCCCTCTTCGATATAATGTATCTCCGATTATGAGGTATTTTTTAGCATGAAGATGTAACTTGCGTCGGTCTTCCCTAGAGTAAGCGGTAGGATACTTCAAAGTCTGGAGATATATGAGAATATCTCCGTACCAAGGATCAGAGGTTGATATAAGGAAGATGTGCTCATCTGGGAATGAGTCATCTTGAATCACTACATCATCTTTCGTAGGGAATTCTGCTATAAGCTCCACAAAAACTAAGGACTTCTTGGATTTAGCAGATTGGAAAACCAAGTCAAACTCCTGAAGAATGACTATCCACTTGTCGAATTTTCCCCTAACAATGCGTCGGGATAAAACATATTGGAAAGGGTTTACATCCACCACTACAGTAGTGGTCCTCAGTAAGATATAGTGTCGTAACCTCTGTATAGCATAAACAGCCGCTAAGGCTAACTTTTCGACGTGGGAGTACTTAAGCTCAGGCCCAACCAGAGCGTGGCTAAGATAATAGACAACATGCTCAATGAGCTTTTCATCCTTTTGAACTAAGACTACCCCAATGGTAGACTCCGATGCAGCTAGATATAATAAAAAATCCCTAGAGTAATCTGGCGGGCGTAATAAAGGAGCCGACAACAAGGCTTTCTTCAATGCCTCGAACGCGAGTTGTGCAGTTTCATCCCATACAAATGGGGTGTCCTGCTTAAGCAGGCGCATGAAACCTTTTGTGATCTTGGCATAATTTACGATAAAACGTCGAAGGAAGTTAGACTTACCTTGTAGAATCTGAAGTTTCCTAAGTGAGCGAGGAGGAGGAAGATTTACAATAGCCTCTACTTTTAATGGATCCACCTGTATGCCCCTACTAGAAACAATAAATCCAAGCAATCTACCCGATTCGACGCAGAAAACACACTTGTGGGGATTCAAGCGGATTTTATAGTACCTGCATCTCTCAAAAATTAACCTTAAATGATCAGGATGCTGGATCCTCTTGTGAGAATGAGCAGGCAGATCATCCAGGTAATGCTCGACAATGGCTTTTATATCGTGAAAAGCAAAGTTCATGGCTCGTTGATAGGTTGCCCCTGCATTTTTCAATCCAAAGGGAATTTTTCTATAAGCGAATGTACCCCAAGGGCAAATAAAATCCGTTTTATGCTGGTCTTCCGGTTTGATTTGGATTTGATTGTAGCCGGAAAAACCATCCATAAACAAAAATACTTCACTACCCGCACATGCATCTATGATTTGGTCAATAAACGGTGTAGGGTATTTGTCCTTGGGACAGGATTTGTTAAGGTCTTGAAAGTCCGTACAAACACGAATAGTCCCTTGCTTTTTATCAACGGGGACTAGGTTGGATACCCACTCAGTCAAAGCAACGGGATATATAAAACCTGCTTTCAACAGCTTTTCTACCTCTTCCTTCACAGCCGCCGCTTTACGCGGGTTTACGGGGCGTAATTTTTGCTGAACCGGATTAGCATCAGGATAGGTTGGGATCTCATGTTGAACAATAGATGGATCAATTCCTGGCATCTCCTCATATGACTAGGCAAAGATATCGCGGAATTCCTTGAAAAGGGCAGTATAAATAGCAATCTCCTCCGGAGAGCAGTTTGCACCTATATAGATATTTTCCACGACATCTGGCTTTACGGAGATGTTGATCGGTATAGTAGCGGAAATTTTTTCCATATTCCCCTCGGTAAACACTCCTTCCCTAGGTAAAAGGTTGACGGGTGTATCAACATCATCCGACAGTCTCACATGGAACTCTTGGTTTTCTATCTTGCTTAGCTCTGGAAGGAAATAAGATCGGTGATGAAGATCCTCACATATCTTATCACGTGAAGACATAGCTTCCAGAATAGCTTCATCTGAAGGAAAAACAGTGTCTAAGAAATCTATGGAATGTAAAGAGTTTTCTGCCCATGTAGGCATATAAACTTCTTCCAGATCATCCAAGACTGTAAGAGGATCTGGAATGGGATCTACAGTGGTTTGGGTAATAGCTTGATACGCCACTTCCACTGTAGACAAGGGAACCTCTGGTTCCTGAGGGGTTGGGAGGACCCAAGGATCGGTCCTATCGACCACCGAATCAATGGACTTCCCTACAGTAGTAGAACCGAGATTAAGGTCTGGAGCTGGAATATCGAATGTGCCCATCAATGATGCGTACAGTCTAGCCCCCAAGCTCTATGCAATAGGTTTGGTCTGATCAACCAATGGCACAATGGAATCTTTAGACTCTAAGCGGCCTTTACGAGTAAAATCAAGTTGGTCAACAGTGACCATCTTGCCCTCATGTGGAAATACCATGACACAAAAGACAGCAGATGCAACAGCAGACATTGCATAAGTCCAATTCCTACCCAGAAGCAAATTGTAGTCCAATGGAGCATCAATCACTTCGACTTCAATAGACACTGCTTTGCCAGCCAGCTTAATCTCGAAAGCTGGTAGGATACCATGTGGATGGAAAGACCTTCCATCAAAAGCAGTAAGTAAAGTGGTTGATGGGACTAGCTCTGGGGATCCGAGAGCTTTCCAACAAGCCAGAGACATAACACAAGTAGAGGCTCCCTCATCAACAACCGCTTGTCCAATGGTCTTACCACCATGGACAACATCTATCGATAAAGCTACATGATAAGGGAGGCGAATTTTAACATCTGAGAGATTAAACTTCGCTAAGAGACTCGAAGAGTCCATGCTACCTAGAGCTGCTAAAAGGGCATTCCGCTGAGCGGGACAAATTTGTAGCACCTCCAAAGCTGGCATTGAACAAGGAGTCTGGGCCAAGTCTTCAACCACTGAGTAGTTTGAAGTGGCTCGGGAATTTGGGTTATGCAAAGTCTTCTTAAAGACACCTTTGGGTATCTTTGGCATTATTTCCGTAGGTTTCTCTATAGTGAGAGGGTTGGAAGATTCAACTACAGCTTTACCCTTCTCATCGGTCTCTTTCTCATAGTTCTTGTTCCTGGTTTGTAACAAAGTTGAGGATCTAACCATGTTGATATAATTAGGGTCAGGAGCAGTTTGACTGCCCCCTGCTACAGTAGAAGCTGAAGCAGAATTCTGCCCTTGGGGAAATGGATCCTTCAGGACAGCCAGCGGTTGCATTTGTAACAGCTTCTGAGCTTGTTCCATGAGGGGACAAAGATGAGTAAGATGATCCCCTTGGCACAAATTACAAGGGAATTTGACCTTATTCTATTCCTTTTTTCCCCCATCAGCATTGTTCGCGGGCTTTGGCTTGTTTTGATTTTGGTTTCCCTCTCCCTTTTTTCCTTTTTTCTTCTTCCCGCTGGGCTGTTGATTTCCCTTCGAAGAGGTTTGTGCAAAAACATTTGCACTTTGGGAGGAGGGGGCAGCCTTTGCTGCCTCCGCCGTAGACTGTTTGATAGACAATTGGTGAAGTTGTTTTGTCAAAGACTCTACAGTGGGAGAGTTTACAGACCCAACCACACCATCGGCATGGGGTCTAGGCTTGGGTTTCTCGGCCTCATGTGAAGGCCTTCGTGCCTCAGGGATGATTTCATATAAAATTCCAGACTGTGAATAAATCAAGTCCAACTGCTGGGCCCTGAGTATGGCTTCTTCCTCACTAGTCACTCCTGATGTGGAGACATCCTTAGATATATAGGGCAATAAATATTTAAGGAACCATTCTAATAGAAACTCAGGAGGGATGGTAGCTTTAATGAGGCTCTTTCACCTCCTCCACTCTTGGATATGATCCGAGATGTGGGTTGCCTTATTTTGTCTAAAGGTGGACAACAAATCCGTTCCGAAGTCGTAACGGACTGGAAGCTGAAAGTGGCTAAGGAAAGCGGTAGCCAAGTCCCAGAAGCTGCT
This sequence comes from Pseudotsuga menziesii, assembly GCA_001517045.1. Classification (NCBI taxonomy): domain Eukaryota; kingdom Viridiplantae; phylum Streptophyta; class Pinopsida; order Pinales; family Pinaceae; genus Pseudotsuga; species Pseudotsuga menziesii. Next base: position 755,796 of record LPNX010954282.1, read on the forward strand.
AAAAGCAGCAGAAGGTAGCTCAATGTACCATTTTGCTGCAGTGCCCATCAAGGTCCTCTGGAACAGCCTCAATCTCACTGAATCTTCATTCAATGAGTTGGAGGAACACCATAAGTGGAAGGTGGTGGCATGTGCCCCAGGATCTTCACCAGCCTTACCTTCAAACTTAGGGATGTCCGAGGGCAGTTTGGTGGGAACAGGTGGCCACAAGGGGTCATGCCTCATCGAATCGTTCATCAACTTTGATAAGTCTGGCAAGTTCAAGGTTGCTAGAAAAGGAATCTTTGGCCTAGCCGGTGTACTAGAGGTACTAGCTTGGGGATTAGAGGGACTTGCCCCCGATCTCCCATAAGTATAGGTGGGGTTTCCCCCAGACACCGGTTGTGAGGTGGGTAGGTTGCTTTGGAATGGGTTCCATCCGTAAGCCACCGGATTTTGGGTGGGAGGTGCAGTGTAAGTGGTTCGGGCCGTCCCCATAGAAGTAGGGGTCTGAAAGACTGGAGCAGGTATCCCTCCACTAAACAAAGAGAAGGGAGAGCTCGTGTATGGGACCGAAATAGGGGTTTGGTAGCTTTGCCCATAAGAGGTGTTTCTACCAAACTGCACTCCTACATATGAAGTAGGTGGACCTACATATGGACTGGATGGGGGTATGTGCCCCCCATTCCAAGGGAATCCTTGGACAAAGGCCGAGGATCCCACTAGACCACTATGGGTAGTTTAAGGGAAGGAAGAAGGAATTGTAGGCATACTAGGAATCCCAGTAGCCATATCACCAGACATACTTCCTATGTTCGAGTAAACCAGTGGTTGGACCACCCAGCTTGCTGGAGTTAAGGGTGTGGAAGGTAAACTAGATCTAGGGGTACTAACCGGGGGAGGTAGTACCCCTTCAACTAGAAGGGTTGAGGTGAAAACAAATGAACTTTCTCCCTCAGAAGACATAGATCTACCTACAGGTACACCTAGCACTGGTGAACTAAAAGGCCTAACCTGCATGATCACTAGATCGTTCAAATCAGTCAAGGGGGTATTATAATTTCTTGCAAACTCGTCAGCTTGCAATTCTTCTATCTCGACTGTGTCAAGGTAAAAGAGGTTAGCTATTAATTCTGGTTCACCAAGAACCTCACTTACTCCTACTGGTTCAAAAGAACCACCTGTGCTTAGTCTCCGCCTTTGAGGTAGAGGTGGAGGTTCCAATGGTGAGAGAGGAGGAACGTTTCTCAACCTTCTTGACCTTCTAACAAGTTGATCCTCCAGAATTAAGACTTTAAATAATCACACCCTAAGGCCAACTAAACACAAGCAGATCCACAGAGCACACACTAAAAAAATCCTAAGTCTCAAGCAATCAAAACAGGCTATAAAGATATGCTTTCCCGAAGAAAGATGATGAACAGTTACTTGGCGTCCTTAAGGGGTTCTTAGGCATAAGCGGAGGAATCACCCAACCGCCCTCCTACACTTTCCACAAGGGTTACCTTCCGAGTCTATTCAAGGTGAACCAGAAATAACCTTCCGGTTTACCTAGGTACGAGCCCTAAACAGACAAGAGACTAAGGCTACCTTGACAATACCTACTGTCTGGGGGGACAATCGCAAGCCGAACTCGTACGCATGGGCAGGGTAGCTGAGCCTGAAATTCTTCCTAGACAGAATCCCCAGATGCGTAAAAGTCCTGGGTTACACTTTGACAAGGATTTAGGGGGTTATCCCCTCTGTCCAAGCCTCCACGCGGCCTAGTGCTTAACTCCCGTTTGAGATGAGCTTCCCAGATACAGCGGTAGAACCAAGGATTTACCTAATGAATATCCCACTATGTCTGATTTTATAGTTTGTGGGAAGTTTACACTCCCTAGCCCACAAACCTAGCCTAAGCTAGTAGGTGGAAGGCCCTAAAAATAAAAACTTACTAATAGATTTTAAATTTAAGCGTTAATTTTAAGGGCTGTTCTTTACTCAAAGGAAGTGGAAGTGATGGACTGTATGATGTTATGACTCAGCAGAAAATAAATGAAAGCAAAAGGTGCATTTAAAGCAAACTATCACTATAAAATAAACTTCTTTTCATTTTTTCAAATAAATATTGATGAACTATATGCAGCAAAAAGAGAAACTAGCCTATGTTTTTGTATTTTTCTGAGATAATATTTCTTAAACTGAAACAAACACTACTTTAATGCAAAAATTACAGTGCAAAAGATTAACTATGTTTTTTTTTTCACTTTAAAAAATGCTCAAAAAACTACTATGCATGTATAAATGCAATGCTTGAGTAAACTTGACACTTATAGACTGTATAAAAAACACAAACTGAAACTAACATGCAAACAGAACCTAAAAACCAGCAAGAAAAGCAGGCCAGGACCTCAACTTGGGTGCAGACAATGAACAAGAGATCACTGCAGACTTTCAAACAGGTAAGTGCAAACCAATAACTGACAAACAGTAGACTGGACAGACAGAGTCTAAGACCCTAATCACTGATCTAGATTCAGGCACTCAAACCAACAACCCAAACAGGCCAAAAAGTTTCGAGATGCAATAGTAAATAAGACAAGTAAAAAGAACCCAAGGGATTCGAAAAGCACTAAGATGTGATCACCTGATACACTCAGAAAACTCTGCAACACTCTTAAAGAAAGTCTTTAACAGAAAACAGGACTTACAATAGGCCAAAGAACAAGCAAACTTTGACACAAAAATCACAGTTTTCAGGAGTATGAGCGACTGTGTAGTAGTGCAGGTCGCGAATGATGCGCGACTGTACAGTGAAACAACCCGCGCATAAGAATCAGTACTCACGACTGTCCAGTGGGACAACCCGCGTATGGGTATAAAAGAATTCTCAAAAACAGAGAAAGACCCAAGACTTTCAAATGCTACAGTAAGTAAGAAAGCAGGACAAAAAATCACAAACAAAACTTCGAGCAATGACTGGTCAGGACAACAGAAAAAGACCTAAAGCAGACTTGGCTTCCCCAGCGGAGTCACCAGTTCTGTTGTACAGGATAATTCACCTAATAACCTAGGTCTGGGGGGTTACCAGCATACTCTTAACTTGCAGACAATTTGACTTTAAAAGCACAGAATAGGAAATAGTAAAGTAGCAGGAACTTACTTGTATTAAACGAAGGTTGATGAAAGCTAGATTCTTCCTCTTTGCTCCACTTTCAAAGTCTCCAGGATAGTTCCTCCTTCACCTGTTAATAAACACTCTTCCAGATACAAATCAATTCATATATATAGATGCAGGTTAGGCAAATCATATATCATAATGAAATGTAAACATTTACCAATCCACAACACATGAAACACAATATGGAAGAAGTAATATCTTTATTAACAATAATAGAGGGAGTTTAGGTTACAACCCAATGTCTGAACAAGGACTCCTCTGTCACCAAAGGACTCTGAGTTTCTCTACTCCAAAGATTTCTGTAGACAATCCACCAGCATAACTTTGCTCTCCAAGTATGTATATCAAACCCCCTCCCCAAGGCCTCTATTTATATGAATGAAATGAAGTAGTTATCGAATGTTAGGGAGGTTATAGTAGTTAGGAATATTAAGTTAAATGGATGAACTAATCTTCCATTATCGAGTATTTTTAAATATTAATTTTGAGGAAACTATGCGCGGGTCTGTAGTAGGACAACCCGCGTATGATGCGCGACTCTATAAGAGTGCGACCCGCGTATATATGTATGTGCGACCTACTGAACATGATACTCGCGTATGATGCGCGAGATGTCAATAGATATAGTCACGCATGCTACTCAAAATCTCAAAATGGCAAAGTAATTAGCTGGGCATATAGGCAATGTATTTCATCATAAACCAAGGTATAGTGAAACTAGGCAAACCTCAATCCATAAGTGTCCTTGTGTGTGCCGACCTGAGGGATGTCAGCACTCGGACGGAGAGGTGCCAATCAGATGTATAACACCTCTAAAGCCTGGGATTTCCTTCTAACTTTCTGGTGGTCTGCTTCTAGATCTGCAACTCTTCTTGTCAACTCTTCATTCTGTTGTGTCAGCTCTTGAATAGTTTTCTTTAGTTCTGTAAGCTGGTTCTCTGTATGTCTTTTTATTTTTAAAGCTTCTTTAGAAACTAAAATCAACTCCTGATAGTGACTATTGACTTCTTCCAGATCTTCTCTTAGTCTTTTTATTTGTTGTCACTAATCCTTCATTACTTTCATGCAGGTACTCAATTTGATGCTTGTATTTTTTAATACTCCTTTGCAGATTTTCCTTTTCAGAATTAGTGCATTTACCTTCTACTATTGCCTGCATCCCTTCTAGTATCCATGGGATTTCCAGCTTCTTGAATATTTCTTCATCCTCCTTCATATGCTCTGTCAAGGTCTCAGGAATTTTTGAATGTTCTTCAGCTTCAATACTACACTGAACTACTTTTTCAATTGCCTCTCTTTTCTCCATACAAGAACTCTTTGTATCATTTTGTTGTTGTTCTTGAATCATCTTATTTCGAACCTCCATGAATATGTCTGAGATTTTAGTATCAATGAATACTGGTTTATCTTTTGAAACTATTGGTTTTTTACCCTTTATAACTTCTTTGTTTTCATCTTCACTATCTTCCAATTTCTCCTGAGATGAGGAATCTTCTATTACTGTAACCTTTTTCTTAGCTAGTTTGGGATTTAATAGCTTCTTCATATTTAACCTAAGCTTGTTCTTTGGCCTTGTCTTGGGCCTCCAAACTGCTCCAACCTCTCCTAACATTTTCAAAAGTTTCCCTTGATGTGTTACTGAAGATAGTTCAACCACTTTCATTTTCTTTCTTTGTGATACTGTCTATTCTTTAGAATGGGTATGTATCTCTTGTTTAAAGTGAACCCTAACTTCATCAGTAGCATGAACACTAACTTCATCAGATAAGGATTTTTTATCATCTTCAGAGTGTATTGTAATAGGGGTTTGTTCTTGTTTCTTTACCTCTTCATTTATAATTTTTTTCAGTTCTTCAGGAGAAGCATCTTCTACAGGCTCAACTTCCTTCTCCTCTGACTTTGAAACTTTGTTTTCCTCAACATTAATTTTCTGTTCAATCTTAATGTTTTCATCTTCCTGATTTGAAGATTTTCCTGGTTCACCAGCTTCTTCATCTTTGACTGTGACTTTCCTTTTAAGTTTCTTGATCAAACTATGACCTTTGTCTAATTGTCTCTTCTGAGACTGCTCTTCCTTCTCTGTTTGGAAACCAAACCAAAACAAGAAGTATTCCCATGTCTTCTCTCTCTTCTGAAGTACAGTGCTTATAACTAGTTTAATAAGCCCATGATGAAATACTGATTGTTTGGTGTGATCCTGATGTTCTTTCACCCTGCTTGACATCTTCTGTAAACTTTTCAAAAAGAAGAATGGGAGATTCATTTTGGATTCATGATTGAGATGCTGAAGGAATGTAAAATGATACTTAAACACAAAAGCAAACCTCCCTTCACATGTAATATAACTTTGTAGGATTTTGATATGCTCTATCCATTCTGACTTAAACTTTTGAATTGGTACTCCCTTTCCCCAATCTACTACTACATATGGAAGTAGATATCTCTGAGCATAAAAAATAAAAGGCACCTTTTTGAACCAGAATTCACCCTCATCTAAAATTCTTGTTGCTTATGCTAGCAATTCCCTGGTCAGTTTAAACTTCAAAGTGTCAAAGACACTGCATCCTTATCGAAACCTTGAGCGAATTTGTAAGAAAATTCTAAGTGATAACCTTCAATCCTTTCAAAAAATACTAACAACCCTACTTATGCAAACAATTTTGCACAATCTGGAAAGGTTTGAACCCAACTCATGTCTGAAGGTTCTGCCCTATTAGTCTTACCACTCTTTTTCATTTTGAACTATTGTCAAATAACTTCTGTCAATGAAACACAATCAATTTCTTCAAATTTTGATAAACTGATAGACAATACTGTATAGGGGAACCTAAAAACCCTAAATTGAACTCTCTCGTTCAAGCTAATAAATTCTTCAATTCCATGATTGAGAATTCATCATTTATTAAGAATTAGGTTTATAAACTGATAATATTCAATCAATTTTATCATTAGTCCTCTGTTTTGAAAAGCCCCAAATTTATGAACTTTGGTAGTGATCCGTAGCCTACCTGTCAAAGTGATGAATCCAGGTGTTGTAATTGTGTTTTCTTGACTGGAAGGTGTCGAATTGCATTATTTAATCTTCTCTGATCATTTTGATAACTCCAAACGACCGCTCCTCAAAGCCCTATTTTTTTGCCCTGTTTCAAAGTTTGATTACAGATTGCTGATTTTTCAGCATGAACTTCATTTGCCTCTATGTGCACTATAGGACATACGAGATTCAAGGCGTATTTGTCTCATTATGTTCAACCATCATTATTCCATATCTCTACAACAGATCACCATGACTCTCCCTCATGATAATTTGTTTGGTGTATTCACACCTGTCATAATGATAATTCTAGAGGTAACATGTATCAAATCTTTCAACGCAGTATGAGTGACACTTCATATGTGAGAATTTAAAAAAAAATGACCCAAAAATGATGATTTTTGAACTACGCGACTTTCTTGTAGCGCATGTGTGCAATTTTTCCAGGCTTGCACTACAAGAAAGTCTGCTTTAATATTTTTCAAAAATTAAACTTATGATAAATGTTTAAACTTTGTTTCAGAACCTTTTAATCCATATAAGCATTCTATAAGCCCTCTAACTATGAAATCAAACTAAAATTTTAAAGAAATAAGAATAAGAAATCAAATAAACATGAAAGCTAAAGGAAAAAGATTCAAACTATCCTAAGAAACAAAAATTTATAGAAGAAATGAATAAAATCAAGGTTCAAAACATAAACAAAAGTATTAGAAGATGAAAAACAAAAACATGACCTAACACTGTGTACTACTCCTAATATGTCAGCAATGAGGTTTTAATCTAGCCTAAATGGAATGTTGTAGAACATCATTGATTTCTTACCCATTATGTGCAATTAAATAGTATAAATGAAAACACTCAAACATGCATAATAAATCAACTGAATATAAACAAATGCACAACCAAACAATACCATGAAATGAAAATTGAATACTTATCTTTATTTGTTTCGTGGGTAGACTCCTTCTTGAGAATTCAACTTCAACTACATCATTTCTTATCCAAATGCTAAGATGGAAAGGAGGTTCTTCATAAGTTGAGTCCTTCATATTCCTCATCGCTTGAGCAATCTTCTTTGAATCCTAAGAGCTTTATCTTTGGTTGCTCCCATCTTCTCTTCTCTTATTATGAGCCAAGCTTCTTCTTGTGTGCACTCTTCCCATAGTTTGTTGAAGGTAATCAAATTCCTTCTAGCAGACATTCCTTTAATGAATGAATTCAACCATGATCTCGAGAGGCCATTCAAGGTGGTTATAACAATATCTTCTTCTTCTTCAATTGCTTTGTCATAGCATCATACACTTCCTTTTGGTGTCTTCAAGTATGACCCATGAGGGATGTGATGATATTTAATAGAATCTAAAATGATTGTCTTGGCTCTAGCCTTAGCCTCATCTCCATCTGGCTCTTAGAACTTCCTTACTGAAATAATGATCCAAGTAATTTTCTTCAAGGATCACAAAGGTCTGATTTGAGGTGTTTGACCTGGTTCCAGAGCTAGATGATATCACGGGGGGGTCACCTAGGGACCAATATGATATCGCGTCTGTTCATATTGGGGGGGTTAAAATTAAAAAATTAAAAATCAATATATTGGGGGTATATTAGGGGTAATGAGGGATTTTTTTTAATATTTAAATATCCAATATGTTGGGGTATGTTTTATTCAACATTTTTTCCCGCGTTGTTCAGCAGTCCTCCAAGCCTTGCCTGTGAGCTCCTTTTCTTGTGGTATGAGTGCACCTGCACCAAGCCGAGGTGCATGCGAGTTGGGTTTGCTTGTGGTTAAGGGCGTGTTTCTCCTTGGTTTTTCTGTGGGTTTTCTCCACATTTTCTCCATTGTGTGGCTGGATAAGAGGGTGTTGTTTCAAATCGGAGTAGTGGTAGCAGTGTTTTATGAAAAACAAGGGTGTGTCGCTTCTTGGGTTTTCGATGGGTTTTCTCCACGTTTTCTCCATCATGTGGCTGGATAACAGGGCGTTTTTTCAAATCAGAGCAGCAGTAGCAGTGTTTTCTGGAAAATGAGGGCGTTTTACTCCTTGGGTTTTCTGTGGGTTTTCTCCACATTTTCTCCATCGTGTTTGCTGGATAACATGGCATTTTTTCCAGTAGCATTGCAGTGGTAGCAATGTTTTCTGGAAAATGAGGGTGTTTATTCACCGTTTTGTGGTCGTGGGTTTGTGGTGGGTTTCTCTGGTGCTGGAGGAGGCACATTGGAGAGCCATTGCATATCATTCTTGGAGGTATGATGTAGTGTGTTTAATCTTTGATGAAAAATGCCTATGGTCAGGGGCCGTTTAGTGGACTTGATCTTTCAATTCATACTTCACTTTCCCTCCCTACAGGTTCCAGTATTTACATGTAAGTTAAGCCCTAATGATTCTATCGTATTCAATATGAGAAAAGTTTATGGTAATAGATAAGTCAAATCATTGTTACCCTTATTCATTTTATTCCAATAGAACACTAGCTTAATGGGATTAGTAGTTCTAGTTTCAATAGGTGTAGATAGTGATTACGAGTTCTAGATTCTTCCTCTGATTATTGCACATTACTGATGCCGATACGGCAGAGGCTTCAGATATATGTTTGAAGAGGCAGGCTTTTTAGAGGAAATAAAAAAGATATGGTGCTTTGTCTTTATTCGTAGGTGATGTGAGCAAACCCGCAACTAGTGAACAGGATATAAACGTGGCGTTAGGTAGGTAGGGATTATCCCCCCTGCCATTACAGAGCTTATTAAATGAAATAGGCAACCGTATAATAGCCCTATAAATAATAGGCGAAGGGAAAGGCCGGTAGTACCAAGAGCGGTTGAAGCAGCTTAATTCCTGACATTTGAATAATCAGTGATCATATATATTAGGTAAACTCACCATTCTTATTAGGTGAACTCACTTAGTTGGAGCTTTAGACAAAGAATATGTTACCCTACTAATATTAGATGCTGTTTAAGCTTCGGAGAGTAATTTGTACCTACATTCATTATTTCTTTTGATTTGTGTGAAGACCTTTTTAAGCTTTTTGGGTAACACGATTGATGTTATCATTGCACTCCCTACAGGTTCCAGTATTTACATGTAAGTTAAGCCCTAATGATTCTATCGTATTCAATATGAGAAAAGGTTATGGTAATAGAGAAGTCAAATCATTGTTACCCTTATTCATTTTATTCCAATAGAACACTAGCTTAATGGGATTAGTAGTTCTAGTTTCAATAGGTGGACATAGTGATTATGAGTTCTATCCACTGTCTTGAAGAAAGTCTCAGCACTTTGGACTATGCCCACAGGGTTAAAAATATAAAAAATAAGCCAGAGCTCTAATCGTTTGGCCTTTCTGTTATCTGCTATAGCCATACTTGTATTTTTAGCTGCATACTAGTACTTCAAAGATCTATATCATATCTAGATGACATGCTTTCATTCTCTTATTGTTGCATTTCCTAATAATCCAGACAAAATTAATGCTCTTCCTTTACTGTTGTGAAAGAGACCACAGTCTATTTATAAAAGTAGTCATATTAGCAGTTTGAAAAATAATGCCTTAGGGTGTTTTAATTGTTCAATATTTTGTAGTTTTTGGTGTCAACTGCTTTAGCATGCCCTGCAGTTTTTTGGTAAATGGTTTTAGTTGTCAGTTCCATGATGTTTACGAAATCAGGCTTGAAAATCAAAGATTCTTACAAACTAAAGTTAGTAGGAATATTCACACCCTGGATTACAAATCCCTTAGCATTTGTATGTGATATTTTGCAGTTCTTTTTTGAAATATTGTTAGGCATTGGCTGCCAGGCTGGAGATCTGCTAGAAAATCTGGTTAAGGGTCAAAGTTCAATGCGGGAAGAAGATTTCTTCTATGAAAATACATAATCCTTACGCTGCTTTTCAATCGCTGAACTGGTCACTCCCAAGTTTGTGATCTCATCCAATTCACCACTGTAATTTTCCCCTTGTCATCACTCATTCTGTGGATTTTTAGTAGCTACCATTGATAGGTGTGAAGAGAAATGTACACATATTTTCTTGATGCTAGGTGAGAATGTAGGAAGGCCTCAACCTTTAATGCAAACTTAGAAATTCCACCTCAACCTTGAGGTTTCTTGGATGAATTTGCAATGTTAAATTACATTAGCATATACTTCGTTTCTTTTTAACCAAATACACTAGGCAACCCAAGAAAGGAAATACTGAGCAAGAGTACCTCAATGGAAAAAATTCCCGCCTTTAGGGCACACTTTCTAAGATAACAGATCTAAAGGTAACTTATAACAACATATTTATCACAACAATAAATTTCCCCCTTTAGATTATATATTTTTTAACTCACTCAACAAAATCTATTCAATGTTAAGTCAAATCAGCAAGCATAACCAGTACTAGTAACTATTCAATTTTCAAGATAAAATATGCTGAAAACCAGATCTTTATGTAGACAAAGTTGGACAGCTGGAACACTATATATAGGACTTCAAAAATTTTGGTTGAAGCAACCTTGGAAGTACATTTCTTTGGCACAACATCATCTTCAATCCCCTCATTAATCCTTGTGCAAACTAAAGGGTAATAGTAACACTCCCCAACTCATCCACAAGCCATAGATGAAGAACTATAACATGTAGTTTTGAGAATGTGTGCCTCACCATGATTGTCTGATAGTTATTCGGATCTGAGTTAGCCCATGATATGAAAATCGATTGAATAATGTGTCAAGACCATGCCTAGGGAATTCAAAGAAGACAACATGGTTAAACAAATCAACAACATTCTAATAAGGAGTTTGACTGGTTTTGAAACGATTGTTTTATTAATTTGGTCTGTTGGATGTTATTACAAAATCTATCTCTGATATTGTGCTCAGCATGGTACTTTTTGAACTGTGTCATCTGTTGGACCTTATTATGAGATCTTACTTAGAATAGTGTTCAGCATGGTACTTTTTGAACTGTGTCATTTGTTCTGGGGCATTGCCATTAACAATTTGTTAATTTGGTTATGTGATAGGCTTCTTCATGTTTAAAGGCTTTGCAACATCCATTATAGTATTCCATTCTGTACTGATAACCAAATCTTTGTTTCACTGGAAATTTCTGTCATTCATTCTCTATTTTTTATCTCTTTTTAATCCTGAGAGTGAAATCTATTTTGTTTTGATCACATTGTTGTTTCTGTCATTCCATATTCAATCCAAGCTGGTGTAGCTTGTCAGAATGCCTTCAGTATAGCCTAGAATATGGATGGTGTCAAAATATCAGGAATCTTAAATCATCCTTTATTTCCCTTGATTTTGCTCATGTCTATAGAGAATACAACAAGAAGGCAGATGGCTTATCCAATGAGGAACTCTCTATAGCATCTAACCTCTTACAGTTCACTGAAATATGTGAAGGTGAAATAGTGGGGAATGGATCGATGAATCTCTTTTAATTTGAGTCTTTGACATCTTTGATGTCTATTTTTTCAAGAGTGACATAATTTAGTTTTTTACATCCTTTGGATGTCTGAGGTAGATGTTGATCACATGTTGTATCAGTTTCTTGGTAGGTTCATAAGTGCCTCCTTGGATAAGCCATGACTAGGTTCTTCTTGTATTCCCTTGTAGACATATTTTGAAGTCAGGATGAAGATGGGATGTATTCCTTGGTATTTTGATCTTGGTGGTGAAGTTGGTTATCTGACCTCTCAATGTGGCTATCTGGAAGAGTCTCTGAACTAGATGTCTTTATATGAAGTTTGATAATTCATTTTTTGGCATATTATAACCTTAAAAACACATTTTATGCATCCTATTATATGCCCTTTGCTTACAACCTAAAAGGTGACTAGTCCCACACCAGTCCAATGTTGACAGAGAATATTTCATAGCATATCTTCTACACAGCTAAATTATTTAATAGAAGAAGAGTAATTTCAGAACTATATTTAATACTAATTGTCGTTACATGAAGTTTGATAATTCATTTTTTTCAAATTATATAACATTTATAAAACATGTTATGCCTTCTATAGTATATGTTCCTTGTTTACCAAAAGGTGACCAGTCCAATGTTATGTTAACAAAGGATGTGTCATCACATATCTTCTACATAGATAAAAAATTGTGTAAGAGTAATTCCAGCACTGTCTACATCAGTTTGACTAGGTCTACAATGTTGATGATAAAAGGAGTATGCATATTAAGATTATGATGTGAAATTAAA
>LPNX010954282.1:768487-801163 GCA_001517045.1 Pseudotsuga menziesii
TTCATTCCTATAGTAAGATTTCTTCATCCTTTTTAGATGTTTGAATTGAAAGTGCATACTTTGCTTCCTAGCTCTTTGTTTTATTAATGAACTAATATGCATGTGTAAATTTGAATTACTTTTTGTTTTTCATTTATTTATGGATGCACTCACCTCATTTCGTAGCCTTATTATATCCAAAATTTTGAAAAAATGTTATAATTTTATTCATTTCTTACCCAACTAAAAGGTACACATGGATGTAAATGCAGATGGATCCAAGTGATGTTGTGGCCTTTGGAATTTTTATTGGTGAAGAGAATTGTCCCGTTGGCATAGTCCAGTGTCAAAAAGGCTGTACATATGCTGATATCCATTCTGAAATTCTGAATGATGAAGTCATTCAATATCCTTTTGAATTTATTATTGGCTCAACTAGATGTCCTTTAAATTCATTGCAAGAGGAAAGAAGGAAACCTACAACAACAAATGTAGGCATTAAGAGGAAAGTATGCACGATGGTTGCTGATACATTGGAATCAAATGTAATGGAGGGAACACCAATCTCTAAAAACATTGAAGGGAATGTGGAGGAACCTATGCATAAACAACCAAGAGTTGGTAATGTGTCTGAGTCAGTGGAACAAGTTGTGGTTGATCCTAATGTATTGGCATCTTGGAAACATAAAGTGAACAGAATAATGTAAGAGTTTGTCAAGGATAAGGTAACGCTAAAGGTATATTTAGAAAATGGAAAACCTAATATAAATATCCATTGTGAAATCTGTGGCATTGATTATGGAACGGGGGAAGTATCCTTGGCAGCGCGAACAATTCGTAACTTCAAAAACAATCATATGAAAACAGGGTCCCATCAACGTCAAATTTCAATGTTGGGAATTAATGAAATGTGTGAAATTCCTTTAGATAACAAAGAAAAGAAGACAACAGTGGCTACATATCAACTTGAGATTGATCAAGCAATCAAACTTCTACATGATTTCAACCAAACGCAAGAGCCTAATTTGTTCAAGGTGGTGGAAGCAACGCTTGCAAACTACGAGGACAAGAAAAAAGTAAGAGTGGAATGTACACGATGCAATAGATGGTTCTCTTTGGTGTCGGCAAGTGGTAATATTGTCAGTTCTTTAAATGAACACATGAAATCAAAGAAGCACACTACTTATAATACTACAGTTGAGGCTTCACATGATACAGTTGTGTTGAGGAGTGGAACAGTTGGGAGACCAAAGAAGCATACCAATAAAAAGTCCCAACAAATTTTGTCTAAGTTCTTGATCCCATCACCACCATCACCATCACATGGGGCTTCTACATGTCCACATCCTTCTACTTCAGGTGTGGAAATTACCCAAGTTTTAATTTAATTTGAATTTGAATATGCACATTACTTTATTTATTATTACTTGTTAGTAGCAGTTAGTAGATCATTAACCAATGTGTTTTTTATGGTCTTGTTCTAGGACAAATACCTCCCTCAATGTTATTATGTTGGGGGTATTGGGATCCCTATCTTGAGAGAAGAGGGGAGATATTGGACACAAAGGTTCTAATGGATGACCAACGTGGTGGAAAAATGTGGGCCATAGAGAAACATACTAGGAGAACACTAAATTATCATGGTATTGAATGCAATATTAATGGTACATACAGACATATTCATTGCAAGAGGGTTTCTGAAACAGGAATACCTTTTGATTCATTGACATGCAATTTTTGTAATATTATACCTAATTGTGATGACTTTCGAATGCGATTATATCGCGAATCAAGGAGCAACATGAAAAGACATGGGAGATATACAGGGAAAGGGAGAAGGTTGGACCATTTGACTCAAACTGAACTCAAAATTGTTGCAAGAGAAGCAAATGCTACACATAGGTTAACAATGTGATCTGTTTCATGGGAGAGGACAAAGGTTGCTACACTGTCTATAAGAACAAGGTCTCTAAGGGAAAAGTTGTTCGAATCTACAGGAAGGAAGGATGTGTTCAGGTTTTGCAAGGATGTGTGTGAGGCTCATAAGCAAGGAAAATTACAAGGTAAAGATGCAGTTTGGGAATTTGTTCAAGATATATTTCACAACCTAGCTTGTTCAAAGTCGGGTAGAAGGTATAGTGCATCCACTCAATCCATTTATGAGATGATTAAGTTATGGGGAGGTCCTATATTACATAGCTTTATTAGCTTGAATCTGGATGGCCCTTCGATCTCTACGACTTTAAGGCAAGTTAGAAAATCGTTGACATATATCCCAAGGGAGAAAGAGTACATTTTTTAGACAATCGAAAAATTTTATGCTTCCTATAAAGCCAAACATGGTATAGAGGGCCCAATTCTCGTATGCCTTGCTGAAGATGAAACTGTTGTGAAAAAATATGTAAGGTGGGTAGTAAAAAGTGATACACTGGTGGGTTTTTGTGGTAAGAAAGAAGAACATAAGTGCCAATCACATTTCTTGGTGACAGTTGGTGACGGCGCTGCAGGCTATGAGATTATTACACATGCCTTCAAGAATTGTGTGATTGGCCATTATGCACGTGTTATTATTGCAAACCCTTTACATGAGAAGCTTCCTCATTTCGTTGTGGCTGTTCATCCAACGTGCAATAGGTTTGATGCAAATTTTGTCCATCAACAATGGGAAAAAGTAGAAGACCTATGGAATATTTTTTAGGACCTATTATTGGTCATTCCTCAGATGGGGATAGTAGGAGAAGAATGCTTATGTTGAAGGATTATTACTCAATGACATGCATGAGATATCAAATTCCTTGGGAAGGGTGGAGACTAACTGGGTTTAATGATGGCTTTAAAGTAACAGGACTTCATGACCAGGATTACATCCACAATGGAAAAAATCTAGTGAATCCTTTGTTTAGTGGTCGACGAGATCTGATTGTTGGAAAAGATTTGATTAGTTTTAACCATGTAAGAATGGTTTATAACAATTTTAAATTGGATGACCACAAGCTTAAAATTGAGGATATAGAGAGGATTGATCGCCAAAACTGGGGTTTAGCACAACGCATTGCTTCAAGGCATGTCCAAAGGTGCTTGAAGGAAATGAGATGTATAGGTGGTAGGGCAGAGAGGACATCGGGTACATAGACCTATCTAGCAATCGTTGCTGACTATATTGATATTTTTTGTCTCCTAGTTTAACTCTTTGGGAAAGAGTGCGAAATTCTTCAAGAGTACATCATTTCTTCACCTTATGGCTATGTTGGGTCAGAGAACAGGAAAATACTAATGTCAACATTAATTTCATTAGTAGAGAGACATATTAAGATGTGAAAATTTCTTGCCACTTTGTGGTTTTGTTGATGAGATTATTTCGTGATCAATACTCTAACTTGCCATGTGCATTGCACTTGACTGGGTCAGATGTATGTGAGAACTTCTTCAGCAAAGTCGGTGGCATGGTTGGAGTAGAGAGGGCATATGATTTTGCTGACTTACTTCATGCTATTGGAATCCTTAATAGAGTTGCTGAAGAAGAATCGAATCCCAAAGGGCTTTGTTTCAATAAATCTCATAAGAAACAAATGAGTATCTGGAACAAATTGCATCAACAAACAGTAGAGGAAGGTGATGTCTTGTCACAATATGATTCAATTTCCATTGATAATAAAATTATAGAAGCTCTCAAGATATGATTGGAGGATGCACAGGGAATTTTACAAGGTCTTGGCATGCAACCAAAAAGACACACAGAAGATTCTTGGTGGTTTAAACCATGGATAGAGGATCACAATGTTCCAACATTTGAAGATGTGGATGAAGTAGTTGATAATTCTCCACCGGGTCATTCAACATCCATATTCCAATCTTCGTCTTTTATGGTACTCAATGATAGTGAATTGCAAACGATGGAAAGTGAGTGGAGGCACGATTTGGATGGAATTTTAGATTCTGTTGATGAAAATGTAAACATATCTACCAAACCAGTGGTGGAGCTCGATGGAAAGGACATGTACAAATCTTGTTTGGTTATTCAATTGAATGGAAACCCAACATTATCGAAAGATAGATTGACTAAGGTGAGGAATGGAGTATACTTCAGGAGAGATGAGAAGGCCCCAAAAAAGGGTGTTGCAATTGGTTTTGGAATTGGATCATATTGTGTGGTGTTGTTTGAGAGTGAGTCTATAGCTTTAGCTGAACATACTACAAGAAAAGGTGTATCTCAAAGTACAAATCATGACGTTTCTTCTGGGACATGGTACATTGGAAGAGTTCAAAGAATAAGAAAGAAGGATGGTAATATGGTGTTTGATTACCATAATGACATTGATATTTTGGATAGGCCTAAAGGTGTTGAGCTTCAATGTTGTTGGTACAATAAAATAAAGGGACAATGCATGTACAAGTATGATTCAACAGATCATCTATTCATACAACTTGAATATGTTATAGCAATGGAAAACCTATCATACAATATCAAGAAAGACACATACAAGTTAGAAGAAGCTGACCACATAATTTTTGAGGATTTCATTAAAAATTTAAATAGGGTGAAGTTTTCAAACCATTCTAATTTATCTTATATTTTGTACTACTATATTATAACTTATTTATGAAGTAGTATTTTTTGTATTATTGTTGATTTATTTGTATAAATTTCATACTCATTTTAATTTATCTTATCTTCAGGTGCGGTGAATGGTTCGGATGCCGAACGGTTGGGATAAATCTATGTGAAGTTATCGATTGTCAAATATTTCTCTATGCGTTCTTGAAGCATGGTTCTTGAGGGTTGCTGAACTGTTCGCTAGTTCAACAATTATGTTTAATATTACTTTCAAAAGGATGAAACTATTTTTTGTTTGTCAAATTTTGATGCCCATGCCCATATTGCTACTTCAATACTTAAATGGAATATTACTTAATGTGTGTTTCTTGAAATGTGTTTTCTAAATTTTTTTCTTAAATGGAATATCATGTTCTTTAATTTTGTCATGTTTGTGTGGAGTGCATATTAATTCATTAGGAAATTGTGATTGTTGTTGATTTGAAATATGGCTATGGTGTGGAAATCTCTTGTTATAAAACTCATTGTTGTGCACCTATTTTGATATGGAGTGGGTATGATTGGTTCTACTTTCTATAACCAATGAATCTTATACAATGATGAAAAAAATATATAAAACAATGTACCTTGAGAGAGAGAACATATTATTGGTCTTGTTGGTCCTATAAAGGAGTTGCATGTCCACCTTATATGGTTCACCTTGACCTTTTGGGTTTGTTGCTTGTTTTGTTGTGGCCACCTGGGTTGATTCATGATCACCCCATGATCCTTTATCTTACTTTGTCCATAGGTGATGTTTATTAATGTTTTGATACTTTACCTTAAGGAGCATTACTAAACTCTCTCCCTCTGCATGATCTTTGCACGATCTTTGTTGATGCTCCATGTGATATCTTGTTGCACCATCCCCGTGACTGGGATTTCCTTGTTACACCTTCCATGTGGTCACTTTGCACAAGTGTGACCGTGAATCTATTGGATATTGGGTCCTCCCCCAACGTGACCGTGGCCTGTTTCTTGGGTGGACTGTGGGTTCTTCCACAGTGTAACCATGAGTCTATTTCTTGGTGGAATGTGGCTCCTTCATCAGCATGATCGTGATTTGTTTCTTTGCACTTTATTGGTGGACTATGGGTTCTTCAAAAAGGCCAAAAAACCCGTTCCTTAGTGATACCTTGAGAGGTCCTTCTCCAGCATGACTATGATCTGTTTTATTGGGTGGAATTGGGGTCATTCACCAGCATGAAAGTGATCTATTTCTTGGTGGGCTGTGGGTGCTTCACCAGCATGACTGTGATTTGTTTTCTTGAGTGGACTGTTGGTCCTTCCCCAATGTGACCGTGATCTGTTTTCTTGGTGGACTATGTGTCCTTCTCCAGCATGACCATGATCAATTTTCTCGGGTGGACTATGGGTCCTTCCCACATCCTTCCCTAGCATGACCATGAAGTGACCATGAGCCTATTTTCTTGTGTGGACTGTGGGGTCTTCCCCAGTGTGACATTGAGTTTCACTTTGTGGGTGGACTATGTTTTTTTAAGCATGACTATGCAAAGTATGCTTGTGTGTCTCTGTAGTATGTGACTGCATCCTTACCCAGCATGACTGTGTTGACAGATTGACTATACTGGGTATGAATGTGCTTGTTGACTAAGAAGCCTGGGTCAGTATGTTGTCCATATGCTTATGCTTTGACCTTCTATGGATCTCTCACAAGGTACATAAATTGTTTGTCTATATTGACTTGTCCCTTCGGTGACAAGATCAAATCTGAAAAGTCTGAGTATATGCTTGATTCAAATATTGGTTATGATTGTTTACTGTTGATATCTACTGTACATTACCTTATCATGTTGTTATTGTACATGGCATTTGATGATTCTCTAGGACCAACTTTAACGCAGTGAATAATGGAGCGTTAAGTTGAAAGAGATGAAAATTATGTTTGTTTGGTTTTATTGAAAAGTATTGGTTTTCTTGAAAAGTATAGGAAGCTTACTTTATAATTCTCTTTTCCTTTTACTTTATAATTTTCTTGAAAAGTACTTGCAAGTCTCAAGGAGAATAATGAGGTTCTTTTATGGTGGATCTGACCCATGTATTAAAGTATATGCAAATGGATATTTAAACAGGGTTGATGTTCAAGAAGCTCTTCATGCAAATGTTACAAGGATTCCTTTCAAATGGGCAATATGCAAGTGGGTACCTGTATTCTAATCTCTAATAAGGTCATGCTATTTGTGATTCTAGATCATTTTAACTCTGGATATATTGGGATACAAAATGTTTGAGGGGAAAATCTATTCACTCTTTATACTGTCTGGGTAGCAGACCTTGGTCATGTGATGTGGTTAGGGAAGGGCAGCTCATTTTCCAAATCCTCTGAATTTCTTTGAATTTATCAAATCCTCTTATTGTGAGGGACTTTGACCCAAATTCCTGTACGTGGGAATATGGCATGAATATATTTGACTTTCAAGAATGGAAAAATCAGGACATGACAAGGATCTATCATAAATGGAAAAACCTGGTAAGTATACATTGACATTTTTCTTTTGTTATCTTGGTGCTTTATGTTCTGGAACTTACAGGTTTGCATTTAAATCTATCATCATTTTTGAATGATATATATGTTTGCAAATAATTTATTTTCATATCCAGTTTGGATATTAAACTGTATACATGTACTGTACCTATGATACTTGTTAGACTAAAATTTCCCTTTTATTCAATGGTTATTAAATGGGACTGAGAAAGTAAGTTGTATTACTTGGCAGATGTTTACAAATGGGATGAGTGAAAGCAATGTCTCAGAAGTCTACTTGAGGGATGATTCCCCTGAATCATTTTTAGCTATGGTGCACTTCATGTACAGTGGGAAGTTGGATATGGATGAAAGACAGGACTTGGGTTCCTTGTTGCTTCCCCTTATTCTACTAGCAGATCAATTTGGAATTCACCTTCTTCAACAAGAATGCTGTGAATGCTTATTTGAGTGCATCTCAAAAGTGTTATACTTTTGCAACCTCTAAATTATTTTTCATGTCATAGGAGGGGTAGTTTAATTGTGTAAAAGTAGGAGCGCTATGATTGTTGCTTTTGAATATTACATCATAAAAACTCTCACTTGGACTTTGAGGTAGTGAAAAGGTTGCAACTTGCAAGTATTGATGAAATATTCTATAGCCAAAACTTGCCATAGAGGATGAGGATTTTACAAGGCATGCCTACTTTGAGCTTCCAAGGGTTACCTAGTGGTTGGGCATCACGAACATCAAAAAAAAGAAAAAAAAGAGTTTTCCTACTTAGGTAGTTACAATTTGGACTTAGTAAGCCTGTTACCCTTATCACTAAGGCCATAGAATAAGGAATCCTATTACCCTTATCACTGCACATTATTTCAGCATTACTACTAAGCACTGGGTATGCAATTTTTGTTAAGGATGTCAATTCTTTTTTATTTGTAGATTATAGAAGAGGGTCCAATTATAGTTGCTCCACCTAAAACTGTGAAGCAATTAGAGCAGGGTGCATAGAGACTTGCAAAGTGTGTAAACTATATTGGGGCTACAACTGTTGAGTATATTTATAGCATGGACTCTAGCAAGTATTATTTTTTAGAACTGAATCCTCGTTTATAGGTATATAGAATTTTCTTCAGTAAGCATTATGAGCATGGAACTAATAATGTTGGATTTGAATTTCTAGTTGTCTTGAGGTGAATAGAATGGTTTCTTTATTAAGTTGACATGCCTTCGTAGGTTGAGAATCCTATTATAGAGTGGATAGCTAAAATGAACTTACTTGCATCCCAAGTTGTTATAGGCATGGGCATTCCTCTTTGGAAGATTCCTGGTATGCACTTAGTAAGGCTGCAGGTTGAATTATGTATGTTGTTATTCTATTATGATGACACTGATGGAAACCTACTATGCGCTGATGTTCTTGGTGTTCGTATGCCTTAGAAATAAGACGATTTTATGGAAAGGAAGGAGGAACAGGCTATGATGCTTGGCAGAAGACAGCGGTGAAAGCTACTCCATTTGATTTTGACTTGGTAGAATCTGTCAGACCAAAAGGACACTGTGTAGTAGCCCATGTGACAAGTGAAGATCCTGCTGATGGTTTTAAGCCTACCAGTGGCAAAGTGCAAGTCTGAAACAATGCTATTAGGGACACTTATAGAGAGATATTAGGGTGGAAATAAATTGGAATTTGTTTTTGAGAAATTAAAACATAGATATCTTTTGTGGATAGTTATTTTGTGCTTGAAATTTGTCTTGTATTTGTGAAATATTTGCAGGAACTCAACTTTAAAAGCAAGCCAAATGTATGGGCATATTTTTCTGTTAAGGTATTGACCTCTCTTTGTACATAATATAACTTGAATTGCTATTTCATATTTTCTCTTGCATCTCACCCTCCAAATACATGGAGCATGCTCTTGCCTCGTGGAACGCCATATGGGACAGGAAGTAGTGGGTCATTGCAATGACTTTGTGATGCAAAATCTCTCTACAAATTGGTAGGATCTGTATAAATTCATCTAATTCATGCCCTTCTCTATAGAAGGGTTATTAGTCTTTTCTTTCTTTGGTGGCAAGATTCCAACTTCAATCACATACAGTGAAAAGTGGGAAAAACAATTCTTCATGTGCACTGTGATTCCTTTAACTAGCTATTGCATCACATCCTCTGGTTTCCATTTGCACATTCGTGAATCATGGATTTTAGATAATGTAGTTGTCAAATTTTACCCAAAAGACTAAAATTACCATGCCATACCTAAATCCTGAAAGTGTTGAAATTTGTAACATGATTTTGACTAAAATAAACTCATTTTCTTTTCATGTTCATTGCAGTCAGGAGGAGGAATCCACGAGTTTTCAGATTCTTAGCTTGGTATGTACACATTTATTTTTTAGTGGCTTAATAATTGCTTCTGTTAAAGGTATGTACTGTTGATAACAAATAGTTATGAGTTTTAGGTCACATTTCACTACACAGTTGACCTTCTCCATGTATGTTAATAATTTTAGATGTGCAACATTAACAATACATCGTGCTATGAAACTTTCTTAGGTATGGTTCGAAGTAAATCATGTGGGGAAATTTTTACACTGTTATATGATAGTATTGTTTATGATAGAGTTGTGTGAAAGATGGGTGTTCATTAACATTCATGAACAATAAACCTCATATTGCTGGCACATGATCTTACCTGATTGTTCGAGGATTGACTACATCTGGACCAACTCAATAAAGCCATCGTGGAGCTTACTTTCAAAGAATCAAACTTGAAGATTAAACCCTTTGTCAAAACCAGGGTTGATGATGACCTGTCTGGGATAACTTTTAGACATCCCTTTGGATTTTTTAAAGTTTCCAACATTAAGAAATGGATAATCCTATATCTGTATAATTGCTGGTTATTGAAAAGAATCTCAGCTTACTTGAATCTCAACTTACTAGTTATTGAAAAGAATCTCAGCTTACTGGTTATTGTATCTGTATAATTGCTGGTTGCTGGTTATTGGGTGAATCGATGATTATAATTAAATGGAAGAACAGTGAACAAAATATACATTTTTCACTTACACCACTAACACTATATGTAGGAAATTGCTGATCACATTGCTGATCTCTCTTTTACTCATGTCTACTATGAACTAAACTTTAATGTGATAAAAGATATATAATTGCAAAAGGAATACCTTTAGCTCTTGGAATCCCAGGATGAACTTCATTAGGAGTACAATCCGATTCTTTATCCACTCATACTACATTTCTTTGATTCTTTATCCATTCATACTACATTTTAGAAGACCCACTAAAAAGAGGAATGTTGTAGTCATTATTCCTCATTGCTAATGTCATGGATTGTATATATATTTTGATAATACTTAATGTAGAGAATAGATAGAACATTTGAATATAAATGGGATCCTTCCTATCAGAGCTATGGCTGAGTAAATATAGGAAGGAAACATTGAGATATGGAGAGTATGTAAAAACTACAAATTTTTGTAAACAGGATTTGTTTTCTATAAAAATAATTACTCAATCAATGAATTCATTAAATTTGATAGATAACGTAAGGTTTCTTATGTATTTGGGTGAATTGAACCCTTGTTTATTTGAAAATGGTTGTTCTTTGTCTTCTTTTACTTCATGCATAGAACCCTAATAAAAAACATTGCATGAAATGGATTGTTACAAGGATTAATTTTGGTCACTTTATCAGCCTCTTTGAGGAGTTTCAAGCCCCCTCCATGCTACAGTGGCTCAGAATCTTGCCCCAAATCTTCACCATTCAAGACTGGGGTTTTCTTCTTTTCAATCTACCTGGTTGCTTTGGGGAAAGGAGGGAAAAAACCTTGTTTACAAGGATTTGGTGCAGATCAGTTTGACGAGGAGGACCCTGAAGAGAAGCAGCACAAGAGCTCATTTTTCAATTGGTGGTACTTTGGTATTTGCATTGGTACTATTATAGGAGTCACTCTAGTCATGTATATTCAGGATAATGTTGGATGGGGTCTGGGATTTGGCATTCCTGCTATGACTATGGTAGTAACACTGTTTGTCTTCGTGTGTGGGACAAGATTTTACAGGCACAAACTTCCTGGTGGTAATCCTCTCACTCGAATCACCCATGTCTTTGTTGCAATGATTCATAAGTGGAACATTTTAAATAAAGTAGTTGTCATTGAGGAAAGAGAATTTTTGAAGTCTGGATCAAGTAGACAGTATTTGTCTATTGATAAGTTTAGGTAAATGCTCTCTTGTCCTTACTAGTTCGCAACTAGTTATTTTACATTTATTAGTACAAAAGTACAGGAAATAGTTGCCACTAAAATTACTGGACCTTTCTAAAGTTGCCTAATGCTGCAGATCGAATTTAATGGAGTGAGTGAATTTTCCATGTGACAAGAGAAATGCTGAAGCTCTTGGTAGTTGAAACAATATTTTTGTAGGAAGGACAGACTGAAAATGTATGCTTTAGGAATTAGGAGAAGATACTGTTACCTGCTGAACATGGATACAGTGTAATGAGTCAGTAAGTCCTTTTTCTGTTAAATTTTAGTCTTTTCAATGTTGCTTCTAGTTGGGTGTACCTTTTTATGGTCAGTTTTAGATGACTGAGAGATTTGGTGTGAATGTCCTCACTCTTTTTTTTAAGGTTTCTTGACAGAGCAACAATTAAAGATGAATTAGACTATGAGTGCAAAACAAGCCATAATTGGAGATTATGCACATTCCAAGACATTGAAGAGGTGAAAGCTGTTCTTGGGTTGTGGCCAATTTGGATGTCATGTTTGATGTTTGGGGTTGTCTATGCACAAACTTTCACATTTTTCACAAAACGGGGAAGCACAATGGATAGAAAGATCGGAACACACTTCCAAATCCCTCTTACAAGCTTACAATGTTTTATTAGCCTATCTGTTGTTCTATTGGTGCTCGTCTATGATCGCATCTTTGTTCCAGTTGCAGAAAACTTGACAGGGAATGAACGGGGTATAACTCTGCTTCATAGAATAGGCACTTGCATGTTTTTCTCCACTACGTCAATGATTGCTTCTGCATTGACAAAGATTAGAAGAATCAAAGTAGCAAAGGATAATGGGCTGATAGATATGCCCCATGCAACAATTCCATTGAGTATTTCTCTGCTGCTTCCACAATACATGCTATTTGGCATAGCTGATGTATTTGTAATGGTAGGAATGCAAGAGTTCTTTTATGATCAAATGCCAGACACTATGAAAATTATGGGTATTGCTGCGTCTCTGAGTGTTCTAGGGGTTGGTAATTTTCTGAGCAGCATCCTTATTTTGATTACTGAGAAGCTTAGTTGTAGAAACAAGGGGAGTTGTTGGTTTTTAGACAACCTGAACAAAGCTCATTTAGATTACTTTTATTGGCTCCTAGCCTCTCTGAGTGCAGTCAACCTCTGCATTTACATGTTCTTAGCCAGCTGCTATAAGTACAGAAATCTCAAAAATAGTATTTCCTATGAGGAAGAGGAATCCCGTAGGGCAAGAACACTTCTTCCTTCAAGATCCATATGTTGAAATATTTGAAGAGAACTATAAAGGCCTTCTGTTTATACAGAGTGGCTTGGGTATAACTCTGCTTCACAAAATAGGCACTGGCATGTTTTTCTCCACTATGTCAATGATTGTTGCTGTAATGACAAAGATTAGAAGAATCAAAGTAGCAAAGGATAATGGGCGGATAGATATGCCCCAGGAAACAATTCCATTGAGTATTTCTCTGCTGCTTCCACAATACATGCTATTTGGCATAGCTGATGTATTTGTAATGGTAGGAATGCAAGAGTTATTTTATGATCAGATGCCAAACACTATGAAAATTTTGGGTATTGCTGTGTATCTGAGTGTTCTAGGGGTTGGTAATTTTCTGAGCAGCATCCTTATTTCAGTTACTGCGAGGCTTAGTTGCAGAAACAAGGGGAGTTGCTGGTTTGTAGACAACCTGAACAAAGCTCATTTAGATTAATTTTATTG
Source organism: Pseudotsuga menziesii (assembly GCA_001517045.1). Classification (NCBI taxonomy): domain Eukaryota; kingdom Viridiplantae; phylum Streptophyta; class Pinopsida; order Pinales; family Pinaceae; genus Pseudotsuga; species Pseudotsuga menziesii. The sequence goes on from LPNX010954282.1 coordinate 781,553, forward strand.
GCTCCTAGCCTCTCTGAGTGCAGTCAACCTTTGCATTTACATGTTCTTAGCCAGCTGCTATAAGTACAGAAATCTCAAAAATAGTACTTTTTACTCAAAATGTGTTCTTGTTTGTAGTAGGGCTTCCATTCTCCTACCAATGACATTGCATATGACAATCAGTTTGGTGTAGTTACCCCTTACTGTGTCTGGCATGCTTTGGTCTTCATGTTACCCTAATCTCTCCATGCTGTCTACACAGGGTTTCTGTAAACATATATTTGTCTATAAAATCATGGCATTTAGGGTTACTGTATACAAGTCTTCATGTTGCATTTATCTCAGGGTCTCTGCCTTCATCAATGATTGTCGGACTTTGAGTTAATTCCAATTGTATGCAAGATTTCTCTATTGTGCATAGATTGTAAGATGCTTCTTTGATGGCTGCTGTGGGCATTTCCTCTCCATCATTGCGTTGAATGAATGGCTTTGATCTTTTCCTATTTTAATTTTCAATACAGGCTTACTAATGGCTTTGAATTCTATTTTTATTGAAAAATGCAATTTGAAGTTTAGGAAATTTGCAGTTGACATTTACAAGACTTTTAAATCTCCCCCTCTTTGAATTCTCATAATAATATTAAACTTTGAACTTTTAGTTATTACGGAATAGATGGATCTTTATTGACATGAAACACAAAATTAAAAAATGAAAATTTTGTCAAGGACACTCACAAGGTCCTTTTTGGGTCTTTTGAGGTGCCATATCCTGTTTTTAAATATCTTGAAAATCACAGAAAATGTATATTCCTATAAATATCCTGTATGTAGTATGTGAAGCCCAAGGTTTACACACTGAACTATGGATTGGCCTTTGGCTAGGAAGCAAAGCTTCTGTCACTTGAAGCTAAGGGAAATTGTGCTCTTGTGCCTAGCTCAACAAGTAAGTGTACTATGTGAGTCTCTACTTCATTCAGGCTTATGCAGTTTCTCAATAAGTTCAAGGGCACCCTCATAGCTTGTTGCAATATGATCTACTGGAACTTGAAAGTAAGATATCCTATCAAAATCCAAGGGTCACTCATACGCAAGTGTCAGAAACACAGTTGAAAATGTTAATAAGATTTGTGTTTTTTTTTCTAGTAATTTATGCAATCTTAGTAGGTTCATATATCTAGTCATTCTTTGTTAAAAAATATGCTGATGATCTGTCTTTTTTCTATCATAGAAAAACTGCACCTGCTAGTAGTGAATAAATCCAGTGGTTCTTCCATCGATATGTATATCAAGGTAATATTTTTCCCTTTTTTAAGATGTTACTTAAGAAATCTCGAAAGTCGTTCTTAAGTAATAGGTAAATGCTCACTTAGCTCCTTTTAAAGGAGTGCTTAATACTTATTATAGGCCAGCTGATGAAATTATGTCTTCTTCAGGCAAAAGAGTTGGAAGTAAATACATAGTATTACATTGAATTACTGGCAAAAGGAATTGGAAAAACACAAGAAGAGATTGCAAAGGATATTCAAAGATAAAGATACTTTTTCCCATAGGAAGCAATTGATTATGGTATTGCTGATAAGATCCTCCCAAAACAAGGTCTGGTCATGGAGAAAAGGGTAAGCATTAACCATTTCTAATTCATTTATACTAAATTTCTTGCCTTAAAATTTAACCTAGGTTTGCAGGATTGTTGCTGAACATATTCTACACTTCCTTCTCATTATGTTCTTTTCTTTGATTCTACATTGATAAATCTTTTCATTCTGTTTAATGACTTGCAGAACTATGATGAGATGCTTGCTCAATCAAAAGCTGCACGGATGAAATCTGGCAAGGATGGTCCACTGGTTGCTCCAGCAGGCAGGCCCTAGGTATAGATCATTGATGAGTTACCTTTTCCAGTTAGCATGAGTTGTTCAGAGATTGCTATAGTTATCATTGTTGGAAGAATTTGTATAACCTGAAAGATGTATTTTAATACGACCCTTATCAATCTATGCTATTTTCTAGCATGCATACAGTGCTTTGTATATTGTCAAATTTGCAATGAGCTTCTGGACAGGTTGTAAACAAAATTCAAGGCAATATGATTAAATGCCTAATGAAAGCAAGCACTCTAGAAAATGTAAATCATGTATTTCATTGATCTTCTCTGTGTCTGTGATCTGTTGTTTATATTGTCAGATTTTGCTTAATTACACATCTTGTTTGTGTGTTTTGGATTTTACTGCATAAAAGATTTTAAGCCCTACATTTTATGTGAACTCTTCACCCATCATCAGGGAAACCAACTGTAAGATAGAAAGCAGTGTTGAGTGGGCTTGTATAAGGTAGGAGGGAAAGTCAGGCTATATACAAGGTAGAAGGGAAATGAGAGAAGGATACTATCCTCCTCTCCTTTCCCTTCTACCTTATATATATTATATAGCCCGTGACTTTCTGTCCTACCTTACACGTACCTTACACATAGGATATGACTTTCCCTCCTACCTTATATTAATAAATAGGTACATACTGTCCTCCTCTCCTTTCCCTTATACCTTATATATATTATATAGCCCATGACTTTCTGTCCTACCTTACACATAGCATATGACTTTCCCTCCTACCTTATATTAATAAATAGGTGCACTCCTCATTTGCAGCATTGCTTCCCAACTGATTGGTTTCCCTGATTATGAGTGAAGAGTTCATCTGAAACGTTGGGTTTAAAATCTCTTATGCAGTAAAATCCAATAATCACATAAGCAATATGTACACCTGTAGAAATCTGCATTCTAATATAATTATAGCCTATTGCAAGCCATTTTCCCTTTTTGCCATGAATCTTTTACTTTGGAAACAATGTTCGTTGCTTGTTTATTTAGCAATCCTAACTCTTGAATAGAAAACCAATTTATTTGATGCAAAAAAATCTTTTCACTGAACTTGATACACTTGAAAACTTATTTACATTCATGGGTTTGGGTTTCCTTTTCAATTATTAATGCTATTGGTGTAGAAAAGATAAAACTTAGCATTGTCTTGGGTATTTAGATCCACCCGACTGTCATGAATGAAACAAGGTTGTAAGATTTAATTTTGTTTGATCCACTCATACACATTGGGCTTAATCAAACTTTGGTTTTGGATACGATTAACCATATCATAAGGTGATGATAAGATAAACTCCTTTTCTTTCCAAGAAAAGCCGCACAGGATTCTCCCCATCTTCCCTGGAATATCTTGATGGAGCGAAACTCAACAACTAGCTACAATGGTGGTTGGTAACCCAGTTAGACTCAGCAGGACTTGAACCTCAGCCAGACTAGAACTGGAGACCTTATAGTGAACTCCACCTTGAAACAACCTATTTGAACTGATTGAGATAACCCATTGGGCTTCACAAGGTGAACACTTTCCATATGGTCAAACCATATTGGTTGTCAGGTTCATTTACAAACTGAAAATGAAGCTGGTGAAGATGATTATGACTCTAATCCAACCACAAAAATTTTAATGCCAAGTCTACAAGATAATTTTTGTACACTAGATTGGGTTATGTATCATAGTGCTTTTGAAAATACGTTGTTGGAGATATTTTTATGTAGTTTGGTTGGTTTCTTTGTTAGAGTCACACCTCCAGAATTTGCCTTGAATCTATGTTGAAGAAAAATTGTCAGTTTGAAGACTAAATTTGAAATTGCTCATAATGTTACTGGTGTTCAGTTATTTGGCTCATATTTTTTAGCTGACTTTGCTTCTCCATCTTTTTGTTTATGTCTTCTGACCAACTTGCTTGTTTGTCACAACCCTCGATCTTTTTTTCTTTTCCCTGTAGATGATAAAGAATTTGTTTGAGTAAAACTTAGCTAGGAACTTGGTGACGAGGTAGACATATGAAGTGGAAATACAATCTTCAACTGAAAGGTGGCCTATTTTGACATCATGAATTTATGCTTTAAATGCTCGCAAGTTCATTGGATAAATCGATGCCAGCTCGACTCGTCCATTCCTCTTGTTAAATTCATATTGTTTTTAATCTAAAAAGATTAACAGTATGCATTGAAGATTCCAAATCAATTTTGTTTCTGAAGTTGTACAATCTCCTAGATACCAAAATGGTGCTTGGATAAAAAGTCCGTGATGGAAAGAAGCAGTTATAAATGGTGTAAATTTCATTTTTGAACCCTTCTTGGGGAAAACACACTACTGTTTGAGATTGGTACAAATAAACCCTCTCTTATTTTTTTTGACATCATGTGATACGTTTTAATTCCTAATAAAGTGATTTGCCTAAGGGCACCTATCAAGTGTCACCCTTTCTTGTGTTTAGTTTTTTTTTTTCCTTAGGTAGAAATATAAAGGGGTATAAAAAATGTAAATGAAAAAATGGATACATGCAATATATAGGGAAAATAGGGGTTTTTTAAAATCGGCAACGCATATTGGGAGGGGGTTAAAAAAATGATTTTGGGAGGTATTTTCCAATATTTTTTGAAAATAGGGGTATTGTTTCATATGCCACGAATGAACGTGCTATGGCATGGTTTCACTAAGTGAAGACCCCGTGGATGATATAGGGTTTGTTAGAAAAACACTAATTTTTCAATATTGGAATTTCAAAATTCTGATTGGACAGAAATATGGGCCTCTTCAAGGTGATTTTTCCAAATTACTCCTTTTATGAAAACAGTGGTAAGAAGCTCCCAGAATAGGAAGCCCTAGTTTTCCAATTTCTTTTGGAGAATTGTCTAATATTGCTACTGTTGTATCTACGAAGTTTCTGATCCTTACAGTATAAAACTTTTCACTCATATATCATGATATGTCTTCTTCTGAACCCCATAGGTTAGAGGCGAAATGGATTCTCCAAGTGGGACTTATGCTTATTTTCCCAAGGTGACTGTTTTGGGGACTATTTAGAATAGTGAACTTGTATGGACTTCCATGTGTCACAATTTCACATTCTGGATATAAAAAGAGGAAAATATAAACTAAAGTTTGTTCCCTACCTGAAACATCTTGTGAAATCTCATTTGTACCTTCCTATCTCGAGATATAGAAATTATTTGTAGATCACCTATTTATGATTGTATTCTGGAGGGGGATGGAACCCTGATTTGGAGGAATCGTATATCCTGAAGTATATAAAATATGAGGCTGAAAATTTTATAAAATGTATATCAAGGAATCCTCTTCATCCTGGAAAAGTTCTGGCTTCTTATACTTCTCCAATCTTGTGTTATAGCAAAAGTGTTATGATGACTAACTTCAGTCTTCCAGGGTTTTTAGGCATGAAACCCTAATTTCCATTAGCTGCCATTGTAGCTGCATTTCAGATGCATAGTGCCTTCTTTTAGAGTGGCTCCGATACCATGTTAGTTTTTCTAAGTTAATTTACTTAGGATATCTATATGAAATAATAACAAGCACACCAATACATCAAAGATACAAAAGATATACAAGACACATATATTTTCATTGGGGAAACCATAAAGGAGAAAACCCCACAAAATTCCTCAGAATAGTTCCATCACAAATATAAGATGACATGATAAAATAAACCAAGACAATATCTCTGCAACAACTCTATGTCCCTCATGTTCCTCTCTCTTGCAAAGCACACATGAGAGAGCAAGTGAAGTGCGTTTCCAATGAGGAAAGCGCTTGTCTATTTATATTCTTTCATCGAGTTAGCTAACTCAACCACTAGGTCTCCCAGGTTACTTGTGGGGCTGACCTACCTAAGAATACACATAAATACATTTTACTTTATTTAACTTAACGACTATTGCCCCGACTTACAATGGAGGGTTTACCTCAGTAACCATACATAATGATGACATCTCGTAAAAGGGTAACAGACATCCCCAATGGGGTACGACAACATACAATGATAATATACATCAGAATATCTTCTGAAGTTAAAAATACAACAACAAATAGGAGATCCCTTGAAATGCTGAGGAAAATATTTCCAAAAGCTTCATTAAGTCGATTGAAGTACTAAGATTTCTCTACTCTATAGTTGGGATCAGCTTCAGTCCCCACAGTGACTCTATATAGGCCTTTTGACCTCAAATAGATCACCATTTCTTCCTTCCATTGAAAATAGTTGAATGGTTTAAGCAATAACTGAGTTTACTCCATCCTTCTTGCGCAACCTATGACAAAAACGTTGTAAAACTTGCTATGCTAACACTCAGACATTCTGGAAATATGCCCTAAACAATAACTCAAACCTCTCTAATATTTGTTTGTAGCTCCAAATAGCTCTGATACCATGTGATAATTGCTTCTTAGTGAGATCTAGGAGCTAGAGCAATATTCACACTCAAAGTATTTGAAAAAATATGCAAGAGAACAACAAAAGAGATTGAAATAGCACATGTGAATAGTGCTAATAACTGATAGTATTATTATAGTACATCTTGTAGATGTGTTTAGTACATATTTATAATACATTGGGGAAACTTTGTGAGCCATTTGAGACTGTGTGAATGCATACAAGTGTCAGGCTAGGATTTGACCCCTAAACCCGTTTAGGTTGACCAATAGGATCCCAAACCTAACCAAACAGTCATGAATCCATGTGTGAACATGTGTGAATAGGTCAGAAGCATGCATGGGTCTTAAATGAGGGAATGCTAACACGGGAGAGTGCATGGGTGAGTGGGAGAGTCTCTAGGAGCCAAATAAATGCCCAAGAAGACCACAAAACAACCACATTCACACACTAGGTCCTCTAGTCAAAGCTGGAAGTGGTTTGTAATTAATCCAGGAGCCTGGATGGCATAATGATCAAAGTAGAGTGCCTCGACGATCAACTAATGAGACAGAATCACCTATTTGACCAAGATTGATCAGTATAACCTAAGTTAGAACATACAACATAAGCATATGGCAAATGATTATATCTACTAGGTAGATAACCATGATACTAAGGTAGATTATTTCTCTAATAAATATTTAAAAAAAAAATTACTTGAAAAATATTTTTCAATGGAATGTTAAATACTCAAAATATGAAATTCAAAATGGAGATAATTGACTACAAGAATGTCTACGCATACCAAATATTTTGATTGGTGAAGAATGATTTCCACAAGTGTACCAATGTACATATAAAGAAGTTATAAAAAGAACGAATAACATTTACCAACTACTGTGTTTAAATTTATATATAAGTAATATATTATTTCATTTTAAAATTCATAAAGACACTTCATCCTCATTTTAAATATTTTTTCTTAAAAATTAAGAACGAATAACATTTACCAACTACTATGTTTAAATTTATATATAAGTAATATATTATTTCATTTTAAAATTCATAAAGGCACTTCATCCTCGTTTTAAATATTTTTTCTTAAAAATTAAATATCTTCAAGTTTTAAATGTAATTGCTATAATGTGGAATGATACATTTTTATTGATAACTAATTTAAAAAATAATAATTTTATTATGAATATTTTAATTTCTTTTGGAATAAAATTGGAGGATTGAAATAGAAAGGTAAGCTCTTATAAAGTTACTCTACTTACCCTCAGATTGAGTGATTGCTAGAACGATAGGGTATGTGAGGGGACATGTCTTGTCTCAAGGAGAGGGTAGGACCTATGCCATTTGTATTTACTTCTTCTCACATATGTTCCACCTTTCCACACTCTTGCATGGATACAATGCATTATCAACCATCTTTGGCTCTGATGGAGCATGTGATAGATCGACCCTTCGATTCGTTTGATAAGAAAATTATGGCGATTACTTGGATCCCAAGGAAATTGTAAAATAAAAACAACTCCTCTTATTGGCTCACTAGTGTGAAAAACATTGACTTCCACTTAGGAAATGATTCAATGGACTTAGTAGCTAAGAAATACAGTGTTCTTAATTTTCAAGCAATTAGATGAGGCATCATGAGAAGGGAAGGCCACCAGTCTTAGGAAATCCATTTGTCAATTTGCATTGTAGCTGCATAATGCTCATGTACTATTTAGGTCCTACCACTTTTAGGTCTAATTGGGTTTGCTTTATTTTTAAACTCTGCTCTCCATTATTTGCTTATGTTTAAGGATTGCTATGTTTTTATGTGTTACCCTCTGTTGACCCTCAGTGAAGTTGCACTCTTTATCGAGACTCTTTTGAAACAGACCTTTTCGACATGCTTAATAGAATAGGGTATCCTCTCTCATTGTTGGAATTTTTAACCCACTCGTCTCCTTTTCTCCCTTTTATTCTTCTTTCCTCCCTTCCATTTCATCCACCATCATGCACATAACCCCTCTTTGCCAAGAGCCTCACAAGGGGAAGGCCCGAGTCTCTAATTTCCAAAGTAAGAAAGAAATGGAGATTAACCACACCCACTACCCATGCCTCACTCCAAACCACATTCAAAGAAGAACTGGGGAGATGGATGAGGACATTCTATTAGACCAGAAATTCCCTCCTAAATAAGAAGTAATATAAAATATGGAAGGATACACACATTACCTTGGAAACACTGAAGCAAGGGAAATAATTTTTTTCAAAAAGTGGCTCTCAAATGGAAGCTCAAATATCTACTTAGAAAAGTTGTTTTAGATACTCAAGCGGAAAGGAATCGCCTAGTGCTTATGATGGAGGAGATAATTAACCAAAACAACAAATGATGGACCAAAGCAAAAGGTTGAAGTTGAATTGCATTTACAAAGCCATTACAATAAAATATTTTCCTTATGAAAAAAAAAAATCCCAAACAAGCTAGGTCCCAATCTCTTCTACCTAAGATGATGAAGGAAAAAATAGAGACAAGTTCTTTGAATCAATATTTTTTTAGTCCATGAACAACTATTTCTATATTAATATTATGCAGAATTTCCATGTCTATAATAGTCCTATGCAAAAAATTTATCATATAATTAATTTCAGTTTGAACTCTTTTGGTAGTATGAGGAGCATAAATAGCGTTGATACAAATAGGCTCTTGTTTAATGTCTAAGTGAAATTTCCTTCAAGAGGGCCGAAATTTTGAATTTTGTTTGTATGTACTCCTTTTCTTATATACATTAATAGAATAGAGATATACTAGCTTACCCAAAAAGTTAATATATTTATATTAAATATATATTATAAAAATTAAACAATAATAGTTTTGAACAACATTGTGTACTTTTTGTTTTTACTTTCTATTCATATCCCTTTGTATTGTGATGCCGATTCACCTCTCGACCATCACAATACGTTCTTTTCTAGAAGTAACCTATATTTACCACAAATTTTCAACTCTTGATTCGTATTAATGTTATCTTTAGACCGTCCATTACACTAAAGTTATACTTAAATCTAATTTTTTAGAGTGTCTCAATATGAGGGACACAACTCCCACCTTTGTTTTTTTCCAAGTCAAACTTCGCAACGGAATTTACACCATTACAACGAAATTTACACCATCACTATTGGTTCTTTTCAAACCTTTGAACCATATTAATCAATTGAAATTAGCACATTCTTGATTCTTTCCAAAATCATAAATCTATTCCAAATTAATAAATTGATATTAGTACAGCCTACACGGGTGTGGCTCATTGGAGGTTCAATTGTTATGATGTCAATTGTTGTAAATTGGAGGTCACGAGTTCAATCCCAGCCGGATTTACTTGTGTCCCATGTCTTGCAGTGGGTGTGGGGCACCTAGGGGTATAGTGGTAGCAGGAATGGATCCTTGGACCCCGTGTCATGTGAGTACCAGCCCAGCTCCAGTTTTCAATTCCCCTAGTTACAAAATTAAAAAGAATTAAAAAAATTTGATATTAGTACATAACACAAAATTGGTGAGAGTGTGTGTAAGGCCCTTGCCTTGGAGCTTGTAATGGGAACCTCTACATGTCCATTGAAATGCGTATTGTAAATATTCAATTGGTTGCAAGGATGGGATGGAAGGTTGGATAATCCTGCCTTAAGAGTCTTCCACATTTTATAAGGCATGGTTAAGTGTCAAATGGATTGGAAATAATTTTTGATAAGTATGAATTGATATGAGAGTCATCATTTGTGGTTTCTTATAGGGTATGCATGATTGAAGAGTTTGATACAGCCCTTTGTAATAAAATAAATACCAACAAAATTCGGAAACAAAAGAATTACTAATGGCTTACACACATAGTACATAGAACTTTACCCTATACACCAAAAACTGGGAGAACTAGAACACTTAAGAGTTTATCCACTCTCTGTCTCATCGTATTATATTTTATGTTTATAGAACAATATTATAGCATGCAACATCTTAATATTTTAACCTAGATTAAACTAGAACCCTAATTCATTAAATAGAATTAGTTTACAATGCATTGAGAAACCATTAGTTAAAAAAACTCGAATTGGACCAAAAATGGATACATCCCATTTACTTTATAGGGCTCCATATCGACCATCCACAACGAGGGGGTGATAACCCCCATGATCCCCTTTTCTCTAGGAATCCACAAAGAGTATAACGCATGTCAAATTGGACTGCAAAACTTACGTTCTAGGTCTCCATCCCAACCATTCCCATCCAAGGGGTGATAACCCCCATGACCCCTTTTTCTTTAGGAACCTAAAAGGAGTATAACACATGTGTAACTATGATGACTTAGATAGTGGATATTGATTGTTTCATGGGTGTGAGGGAAATAAGTCTTGATTTGAGGCACAACACCTTGGTCTATGGGTAAACATGCCTTGGTAGTTGGGCATGTGCATTGCAAGTTGAACAAACAAATGCCCAACATGGTGTGCAATACAAGGGAAATGAGTGATTTATACATAATTCAAGAGAGAGGATGGGACCATCATACACACAAGATAGTTGAGACATCTTGGGATCCATCAAATGTGCATATGGAAAGGGTTGAAATACTTAGCAAATGGATGGGTGTATTACATTTTGATTCTACTTTCAATGAGTGGATTGCAAGTCACCTTAGAAGAAGGAAAATAAATAAATAATCAACTATATAAATAATACCCACTCATTGAGTGAAGCCTTTGGCTTCTTATGCACTCATATGTCCCGAGATATTTTGTTCCACTTTGAGGGAATAGAGACTTCGAAGGAATCTTGGGAAAATATTGAATATTTGTTTGGAAAACAAGATGAGCTTCGAGGGAAAATATTGGAGAGCGATCTCATTGCTTTGTATCCTGGTAGTTTCAAAACTATTCAACAGTTTTTCAAAAAATTCAAGTCACTAGCACTGCAATGTAAACAATGCCAAATAGAGAGGAAATATTAGCAACTAGTTCTATCATTACTGAGAAATATTAGCTTAGAGTACTCCATATTGGAAGAGATTTCATGCCCATTTGGAAGGTTCCTTCTCTAGATGATTTTGTTGAGTCCTTAATACCAGAGCAGGATAAGTTGGTTCAAATGGGACTCGTTTCAAACCTCCAAGAATCAAGCTCATATGATGCCAGACTCAAACAATGTGCAATCCAGAGGGAAGCACAAGGGAAAGGATACCAAATCCACTGATTCAAATACAAAGGAGAATCAAATATCTTTCGATGGAGCCTCGAGTTGCAAAAAAGAGAAGACTAAGTGTCCATATTGTATGAGATGATTCTATCCAGAAATCCAGTGCATGAAGAAGTCCTTCGACCAGTTAAAAACAATCCTTGAACATACTAATATTTCCCTTCCACAATGTGCATATATGTCTAATGTTGGAGAGCATACTGAAGAATATGAGAGGTGACTTTATTTGAAACAAGGCCTCACTCCATTGAAGGATTACTTGATAAACTATGGAGCATCCAACCACATGGTTTCCTCTAGGGAATCCTTCACAACTCTCACTCTATCAGGAGGACCTAGAAATAATATGGGAGGTGAATCCCAAATACCAGCTTATAGGAGAGGTTCTATTGAAATCCAACATGATGAATTCGATAATGTACTCAATGTGCCCTCTCCTACAACAAATAAATTTGTTCAAGATGAAGAAGAAGGAGAATCTTTAACACAGTCAATTCGAATTGAAGAAAGTCTCCTTGGAGTAAGTCCTTCTCCTAGCTTTTCCCGAAGTTTATGAGATCTATGATACCTCATCTTATCATATATTTGATCCAAAAGAAGACATTTGAATCTCTTTTATTGGAGAAAAAATCTCCTTCCATTCTATGCAAACATTCTCCAGTGATTCTTTTATTTTAAATTATGTGCAAAGATTGACAGTGATTGTTTCATAAAATGAAGAGCATTTTGATTTTTCTATCTCTAATGTTGTATCTGGTGTGCAGAGAAGTAATAATTTGGTTTTTTTGGAAGAAAATTAATATTTTAGGAGTGATCCATTCACTCTCTTTGATCTAGATATTCCAGCAAATTCCTACATGATTGCATGCACCAATACTCAGAATTTTGTTGAAGAAGGACAAAACTGTGCATCTACCATTTCGGTGGGGCACTTGGAACTTTTGTTCCACACTCTTGGATCTAATATTAACTTATTTGGATCTTATATGACCTTATTTGGTTCAAATTTTAAGTTTCAAGAGCCTCCAGTCATGCTTGTACCTATTCTCATAAATTTTGGTGTGAAAAATCAAGTACGACAAGTCTCTTTCAAAATTGTTGTTGGGCATTTGATCTTAGTTTTCTCTCATGAGTTTGTTGATATTATATTTTATGAATAATTGGTTATTTTTCAAGTGATATCATATTATGGAGCTCAATAATTATCTCTCCATATACCCAGGGATTCTCTACCCTCCTATTGGATCACATGCTCATCTCCTCACATAACTAGTAAACATGGAGACATTTTGCATTCTCCTGGACACTTGATCCTAACACTTGGAGATAATTTTACCTCACATGGCTTGATGTTAAAGGCTGAAATATATCAGTTGCTTGGGATTTTCTCACATCGTTTGAATTATAAAGAAATTTTTCTCTCTCATAAGTTGATCTTAGTTTCTCTACATGGGTCTAATTTTCATCTTGCAGTTGTCTATGTTTTTGATTTAGTTGAGCACATTCTTCTTCTTCCAAAGAGAAAAATTACTCTAGACATAATCATTAGTTTGGATAGGTTCACAAGCACAGTATCAGGATGTTGCTGCATAGAAGAACCAAGATACTACATTTGTTGTTGCATAGTGTTGCAAATTGCAACACATTTTTTATAAGTTATTACCCAAAGAGGATTTTTTTTTCTTAAGTATAGCTTGTTTTCCTGATTCACTACTTATCTTGAGGGGCAGTTTTTCCCCATTTTCCTTAGTTTATTAAGCAACTTTTAATTCTTTTGGATTGCAATGGGTGACTTTTGGCCTAGTTGTTAGGGCCCAAAGTTGTCCAAGTTAGGATTATGGGGGGGTGTTAGGATTCTATAATCCTCCCTTTTCTATATATAGTCTATTATATCATTTTTCCTAACTTAGGAGTCTCTTACTTGAATTTGGTGCCACCATGATATTGGCGCCACTGGTGTCATTGGTGCAATTGGTGCCATCGGTACTAACCATTAGAGTGCGGGGAACACATATAGAGGTTAATTTCCACTTACTTCATGTTCATATATTAGTTAATGTTCCTCTGAGACAATTCCCTACATTTTAAGAGCCACTACGAGTGCCACCAGTAGCCTCCATCAGTTGGTTGTGGTAGGTAACAAATTATGTCGAGTCATTCTTTAGTTACATTTAGTTAGATCACTTTCAATCAGTCTAGCTCTAGTTATCAATGGTTTCATGGGTAAGTGGTGCCTGTTTACACATACCTTCTTAGTTTAACTAGTTTAACTAGTTTAACTGATTGTCGGACTGATTTAGTTATCATGAGTTAGACTAGTGGCTCCGATGCAGTGATTTAGACACTCCTAGTTAGTCATCCAGTCATGATTGAGTTGGTAGATTCAAATATTATCCACATGATTCGAATTCTCCTTTTTGTAACACTGTTGTATACTGCTAGAAATAATGAATATTAATGTTGTAATTTACTAAAGAATTTTATCCGTTTTATCTAAAATTTGTCATGTTTAGTGTACATTATTCATCCCATTCTACTGCATAATTATACCTTTCAATTGCACTCATCCCCTATAGATCAGTGGTTTAATAATTTAAACATGGATTTATTATGTTCATCATGCATATTTTTATTTGATTGAGGATAAGAAAATTTGGGGAAGCGAGGACTATAATGTCCCTCCCAAGTGACATATTAATTATTGGACTCACGATTGTTGTTAGACCAAAACCCGCAGGTATTAATCTCTGCCACAATCACCAGATTTAGGATCTCAGAAGGTGATTAGTCCATGTCACAAAAATCATAGGGAGCTTTGACCCTAATGTCCAATAATATCCCCCCCAATGCAAGTCAGGTGAGTTTCAAAAACTTGACCTGTTTTGATGATACCATTTGTTGGACTCATAATTTTCGTTAGACCAAAACCTGCAGGTATTAATCTATGCCACAATCGCCAGAACTAGGATCTCAGGAGGCGATTAGTCCATGTTACGAAACTCACGACGAGAACTGAAACCAATTTCCAAAATTAGTGTTGTGTGTCCTAACCCCTAGTGGTTCTATCCTATAAAAATTAATAATCATGCATATGAAAATACTAGACTAGGATGCAATTTCTAAATTTTAATTAATAATTATGATATTTTAATAAATTCTATGTCAAAGTAATGCCTAAGTGACAAGGAGGGTGCATGAGGCCAAGTGGACTATGAGTTGGCAAAAAAAAATTGTAACATTTGACAAAATAAATAAAATGCTAAAAAGAAACCAAGCAAAAATATAGAAGCCTTCCAAATCAATCAGAAGAAAAAATCCAGGTCAAAGAAGGAAACTGCATAAAAGTTGTCTGGACAAAAATTAGGAAACTTTTGGAGGATGCAGTTTCTAAAAGAGAAAGAGGCAAGTTAGTCAAAAAGGTAGGAGGGCGTATTTTCTAAAAGGACTAAGGAATTTCATCCATAAAAGCAGGCACAAAGGGGGTGCATTTTCCAATATAGGAAAATAAATTCAATTGGGAAGTCATGAAATCTAGGAGACAAAGCAAGGAAGTTCCTAATTTATTCATGAATACAATTTGGGAAAGAGAAGTGGGACATGGATAAAATTGTACCTTGAATCTTGTTATTTCTATAAAACAATGATATTGCATCGTCATCACAACTTCTGGTCATTTAATTTTTTTCTTGAGAGCTATGCTACTCAATGGTTGAGTGATGTGCCTCAACTAGCTTTGGGAGATGTGCCCCTTAACACTCATGTTATTCTTGTTTATGAAGTTGATGCACCAATTAATGCAGTTTTTTTGCATGTCCTCATGTCTTCTTATATAATTTTCATATCATCCAGTAGATTTTGGAGGCTTCCCTTCAGTGATATTCATGCTTCTCTCTTCCTCCTATGCATTCTATGTTATTTTAACAAATATTTTAGCATTATAATGGGAATTTCGACCCCATCCTTATATATTTCATTTAATTATGTACAATATTCCATTTAATATTAGGTCCATATCACTTTCATCCCACTAGAATAGTTTGGAAGGCTCCAGATTTGATTCTATGTAATTTCCTAGCTTCAGAGCCATTCTATGGGGTTTTTGACAATAAGAGGATATCTCTGAGCTTATAGTGAGATGAATTTAAACCATCACTGATACATTATGATGTAATTTAATGTAAATGAAATTTTCATATCATTATGAACTCATTTAGTTAATTTTCATCAAGATTTTTCACACCCTTCCTCGATTTCAATGAAAAATGAGCCAATTTTCCAGTTTAAGTTAACTAGTCAGTCTAAACATATCCATTTTATTTATTTTTTGTTCTAAACATTTAAAAATATGATTATTATGATATTCCATGTCATAAATTAATATTATACTCTCTTTTCCTGTGTTTGAAAACCTTAGAAGTTCATCCTGCTGCAAAGTCCTAGTGACTAGTTTTCCTAATGTGACCCTTAAGATTATTTTCTACTATTCAGACCTACTAATGATGAAGTTAAAATACCAAAAATATTTCTATAAATCTCCAAAGTTCCACTTATCCTTTGGTTTCTTGAAACTTACTGTAAATATTTTAGTTTGCACCAGTTGGGACTCCCAGAATCCTGGTAGTAGACTTTAGGATGGATGATGTTTGAAACCTAAAAGGGCTCGACATATAGGTGCTTAGGAATCTGAAAATTCAGTACCCTCTTTTTTTATTTGTTTTCACCTGCAAATCCCAGTTCATTCCTTCATTTTTACTTGCAAAATTGCCCACCTTTCAAATAGTTGTTTGAAGCTTTATTGCATCGATTTAGTGAGCCTGATTTTATGCCTTAGGTTCATTACAAGCGAGTTACCTCTGATGTAGTCTCCATATTCTAGGCCACAGTCACACTTATCGCTTAGGAAATGAATATTTTATGATGTACTTCAACCATATGATGAGATCCCAAACTCACACATTAGTGGGGAATCTATTAACTCCCAAATGTTTTCCACTCTCCATGTTGTCCTCTTAGTCGTCCACATACACCATCATGCCAATGAATTTAAACTCTTTTCCACCTCTTATACCTCTACATAACATTGAAAAAACCAAAAAATTAAAGCTAACATAAAAAAGGGACACTTTAAACTCAATTTGAACACATTTTCCTAGGAAATGAGCGACCCAAGTCACACCAAATATCTTGAAAGGAGAAACCCAAGTCACACAAACACTAAAAAATGACACACTATGACTCCTAGTATTTATTTTGATTGTTTCCTTCTCTACTTAGGAAAAAAGAGGAAACCTGGGCTTGGACTCTATCTTGACAAAAATCATGGAGAGTATTCTGGATGGAAAAATCCATCATGATCCTTATCTGCAAGCCTTCAACTGGTCCTATAAATGAACCCCCTTAGGTTCATCATACATTACACATGCATATACTCTACATCCACTCATTTTCTTAAGTTGACACTCTACCAAATTTCTGCTGTAATCTGGAGCTGTTATTTTCCTTGCTCTTACTTCACCTAGTGGAGATTTCTATCATGACGTGTGGCTAAAGGATTGTAGAACATAAGGAGAGAAAGTGAACCCTATCTTGGATGGTATAATGGTAGCCTTCCACTCACTTTAAGAGGTGATCCTTACTCCTACATTATTTCATTGACTATAAAATGGAATTCTTTATTCTTTGTATAACAATGCCTCTTGTGTGTTTCTCAATGAAGAATGTGTAAAAGGATTAGTTTAGATTTTCTTTCATGTCATTTAGTTTAGTTTTTCTTGCATCCTAGTTATATTTATGTTTATGTTTTTCTTATTTTTTTTTTCATTTCAAAACTCTACTAAGGTTTGCACAACCCTTAGTAGGTTCCTTTCGGCATGAATTGGTTTGAAAACACCAGAAACAATAGATTGATGTGAATGATATTTGACTTTCCTACTAGTATTTATAATAGGTATATCTATTTTATTAATTCATTTTATATATGGATTTACAATTTATGAATGGAATTAATGTGAGATATTTCCTTGTTGAGTGTATTGTTATACCATTAGGAGGGTAGGTAAGATATTATTATATTATTTTTGGACCTTCCTAGGGCCCTTCTCAAAAGGAGAGGAAGGAAATGTAAATATGAAACTAAAAGGTGATTTTGGGGTGTGATAGAAGAGTTAGTATTTGACACTTTGAAGAGAAGGAGTTAAAGGAGAGAAAAAATCTATGAGAACTTGAAACAAAGTCCTAGAGATCTATACTTGATCTTGGAAGGTTTAGTGACTATTGTTTTTGTTAATGGTGTTGCAACATAAAGGGAAATGAAACCCCATAGTTTCCTAAAACTAGAAACTTTTGGTAGTTAGATATGAGGGTAAATATTATATTGGGTAAACTACTTTAGAATCACTGGACTACAAGGACTACTAATTGCTAGTTCAAAAAGTTACTAAGGTAATCTACTATTTTACCTTCGTTATATTATTTCTCTTCAAACTGCATTGAGTTGATATTATGATATGTTGACAAAGATAGTAGGAATTGTTTTAAAAATTATATTACTTACTATTCTAGAATAAGGAATCATACACATATTTTTATATGAACAACGCTGCATTGAGATAATATGTTGATAAAATTTAATTCTTTTTATTAGATTACTAAGACCCATCATTAGGATGGGAACTACACATGTTATGAGATCCTAAACTTCCAATGTTGGAATGTTAAGGGCCAAAGTGAAACATAAACATAAATTTGTACCTAAATAAAAATAAAAACTTGGATAAAACTCCATACATGAACTAGCTGAGAATTATTAACTTAAATAGAAATATGAATTGAAACATCACTTTATTATTAAAGGAAATATTGATAAGTTGCCTAGGAAATATTTATAGTATAAAAGAAAATGAGATTTAGTACCATGCTTTAAAAAATGGAACAACAAGCTTTTAAAGGGTCGTTTTACAAAAATTAACATAGGGGTCCTGAGAAACATCCTTCCTAATGCTTGATTCCATCCTCCCATAGTTGTGAACCAATATCACCTGCAAACAAATGTATGGTTACTAAGAGAAAGAAAGGGTAAGCAAATAATCAAAGGTATAGATACTAGAAATACCTAAAACCTTTCTGAAAATTCTAGATTAAAATGAAAAGTTCCTATCTCTTATAGAAAATGAAGAAATCTAAGGTTTATGAAATTATAAATAAACTTCATATGAAAATAATCTAACATATTACATTCTAATTTCAATACACACACACACAAACACACACGTACACACACACACATTGTGTTGCACTGTATATGGTGTTGCAAGAAATTGCCTGTATTTGGGATTAAGAAGGAAGATTATCCATCTTCAATTAAATAAATATATATATGATAATGAATATTTTATGGATGATAAAATATAATGTTAAGCCTGCTTTAAAGATAGATTAGGAACACCTGAGAGTCACAAATCCTACTTAATTTTTTTACTAAATATTTATTATTATTGATTATTATATCTTTTTATTTATTATTTTATTCATAACATTTCCTTCCCCTTAGGAAAGTTTTGTCCCCAAAGTTTGATTTTTATGATGTCGTCCTTCACTCTGATTCCATGTCAGTATTAGAATTGGACAAGATTTCATATGCAGAGACTTGTACTTATTTTCCAATGATGATTTTGCAATTTGTCATCTAACGGTTCCTACATTTGTGGTCCGAGATCCAGTCATCACTGCATTGACGACATGTATTTCTCTTCTTTTTTCTGTTATTATTAGAGTAACTCATTGATATTTTTGACCCATTTTCAAATTCATAGGTATATTGTTGAGGATTGTGGCATTGATGATCGGGTGGCCAATTATTTCCACACTATCTACATTGTGTCTTTTTTTGTCAATAATTGCTATCAACTCTTGTTTTTGTTATTCCTTCTAATTTGTGTTATGTTGTTTTTTCTTTATGTCTTGTTACTTCTACATTTGGTATGTCATGCATATTTAATTCTCTTTGGAGGTATGGTTTAATACCTCCTAAATATGTTTTGATCCGTTGTGGGTCAGTGCAAGAAGATGATGGACCTTTTTGGCGCGTTAGATGCAATAGAAACCTGAAAAATCAGGCATCCCTCAACTTACTTGGATTTTTTGAGAT